>JANSTX010008169.1:0-19622 GCA_027564355.1 Penthetria funebris | reverse complement strand
TTAGGAAAATTTTTTTGTTTCTGTTGCTCGTTTTTTTCCATTTCTGTTTTAATGATTTTGTTAGAAGTAAGTGACTCATATTTGTGTTATGACTATTATTTCATAAACTATAAACAAACTGTATACAGACATAAATATATTAATTAATTGACAATAGTTTGTATCATTACAGTACATATACTTGAAACGAATATTGAGCTAAAAATTAAGAAGTTTTAAATCAGTAAATATATTCAAACTATTGATTCTATCAACCGATAATGTGTTACTAACTTCAGGCATCTGTAATTGCCAAACAGGTGATCACAGTGCTATCTAAATTTGATTCAGTTGATAGTTTACAATATTGTTTACCAGTATACATTTTGTGTAACATCGTAATTAAAACGGAATATTCGCATTTATTAATAAAATATTTTTGTAGCATCGTAAAATACAATCGAGATTGTCATAAAAAATTCGAAACATCATCATAAATGGTTCGACAGGGAAAGGCACGAATTAAAGCAAATCTACGTCAGAAGCAAAATTGGCTAAACAGTTGAACGTGGTTAACTTATGCGTACGATGCATACTAAACAATGAACTTATGTTGAAATCTAACAAAATACAAAAAGTGAAAGCTAAGATACTGTTTTTATCCTATTTTTTGTTTAGCACAACAGTTGCCTTGATTTGTGAAATTGGAATTTAAATGGATTTTTAACATTTTTTTTTATTATTCATTTGCTTGTGTCTTACTTATGTAAATTTCTTTAATTTATAAATATATAAATATTTTAATTTATTTAATCTAATAAAACTATATCTTTATTTACAGAAATGGCAAGAGATTCTGCAGTGGGACGAGAAAGAATACATATTGTTCCAGGCAGTTTAACATTAGATTGTGGTCCATCACATCCACCTGGTGTTCCACAAAGTGATATTAATCAACAAATTTTAGAGGTAATTACAATAAAAATTACAAACAATTAAAGTATTTAAATAAAATTATTATTTTGACTTTGACATAGGAAAAACTGCAATACCATAATTTAAAAAAAAAAAAATTTAAAAAACAGGCATTTCACAATAATTATTTATGTTTTCGATGATTTATAGTTTATTTATTTAAATGTCAAATAATGTCATGATTCGCGTTGTTAGTAATATTTAATGTAGATTTTGTCCTATGACTGATATAATTTTACTTTTATTTAAAATTCATTAAAAAATGATACATTCATTCAATAATATTTGGATTCATTCATTCATTCATTTCAATTCATTCATTAATTTTGTATATTTTTACACCTATGATTTGTAGATGATAATATTTTTCATTCATTTAATTTTAAAAAGAATTGTAAATGTTTGTTTTTGTTTTAAATAAAAATAAATGTTTACGACGTCTTATTGATGATGATGTGCTAATAATTAAATTAAATTGATTTAAAAATAATTTTCTGTGAAATTTTTGGCTTTAAAAATGAAAACTATAATAAAAACAAGAATGTTTTTAAACAATTTCCGGTACTAATTTAAATTTTATATATTCTTTACACTCGCGCGCGTATTACAGTGAAGGAAGCTTTTTATAGATTACTTTGTTTGTTGGTGGTGTATTTTCGAATAAATGTTCAAAAATGAAAAACTATTTTCGTGTTTTAAATTTAAAAAAGAAATCACCGTTTTATTTATTTTTTTTTTTAAATTCTGTGTGTTTTTTGAATATTCTTTTTTTTTTTGTATGTCTGTAAGTCAATTGTTGCTGCTATTTTTAAGTGAAGTTAAAATTATATTTTAACGATTATAAAAGGTGCGGAAATGTTGAAAATTGCATATTTTATTTTGTAAATCCTTTCAAATTTTCAGAATTTTGTTTCATTTTTTTAAAAATATAAAAAAATAAAATTTGACTTGATTTTAATAATTTTATTAAATAATTTGTAATTGTAGGTGACAGCATAACAAAATTAGTTTTTCTTTTTAACTTTAACTATACATTTAGTGACAATGTAATTGACATTTTTTTATTTTATTTATTTTTTATTTTTTTGTTTACTTTTATTGGCATGTTATAACATTTTCGTGTTGGCCAAATTACCATCGTTTTTTTTAATATTTTTGCTGTTGTTTTTGTCATCATAAAATATAATAAAATTTAATGGTTTATTTTTGACGCTTTAATTTTATTCCTTTTATTATTTTTATAAATAACTTTTGGTTGGTTTTTTTTTTTTTAATTTTGTGATGGGTTAACTTGTTTGGTTTTGTGTATCTTTTGGATTTGAAAATGATATATTTTTAGAAATTTTGATTTTTTTTTTGCCGTTTTGAACAACGCCCACACATTTGTTTCTATATATAAATTACTATTAGCTATATTTAAACTGTAGAAGCACAGATGTATCAAGTAGAACATTTTACTTGATCGTATAACATTTTAAAATGCCATAATAACGTTTAACTCCCTTCAGTCGAATTGACGGACAAAGCTTAATGGAACCAGTAATTTTGGATGACGATAAAAACACCATTATATTTTTCATTAAAAATCTCATAGAAAACAAATTTTTCCGATATTCGAATTTCGAACTATTTTTTCAACATAGATGTTATGATTTGAAAAGGTTGAAATTTTTTAGTCTTCTTATGTAAAATTCACAAGAATAAAATTATTATCATCTTGAGTTTTAAGTCTTCCAACATACAGCGTTAGAGAAAGACTGACAAGCAGTTTTTATACGATTTCGGGTTAGCTGCATTAGTGCACTCCGTCCTCTACCAATGGTGCTACACTCTTTGCAATTGGTTTCTTCGTCACGTTTTTCTCGTATAAGAAGGTCTTATATAACCCTGAAAATTCTAGACAATTGCATATTTTTCAATATAACAACTTTTTTGGTTTTTTTTTGGTTTCTAATTTCATTTTTTTTTTTTTTTTTTATCAACATCAACTTCTAAAACTATGGTGACTATTACCGACTACTATGAAACTATATAGATTAGTGACTATACTGACTTATAAATTTTACAACTTAAAGATTAATGTTTCAAAGTCAATGTTAACAAACTGAAAATAACATGGTGCAGATCGACCATTAAAGACTCTAAAGTGATTAAATATGGAATGAAACGAAGGACATTGTCAGAAATCATTTCAATTTTAAAATGGTGGTACTCTTTACCGTACGCTCCATAGTGCTGAGTGAAAATTAAGATTATCGATACTTCGATACTGCACATAATTCTGCAGATCGTTTAAATAAACAAACTTTAAGTGTGCTAATACATTGATATACTAAGTTCTACTAAATTATCTACTTTCTACTTACTAATCACAAGACCGCACCTGTTAATTTTCTTTCGGTTATGTTTTTTTTTTTTTTTTTGCTGTTTCGGTTGTTCTACGAGTAAATTACTCGAATTTTTAACTAAAGAATAATTTTCCTTAAAAATCTACCATCAAATTAATGTAAAGCACAGAATAAATAAATAAATTTAATTATTTAAATAAATAAAAATATTGTTTGTATAGAATTCACGTGCCTCGGCGTAGTCGATATTTAGCATTACCTGCATACTTTTGTAAGATCAAATTTTGGAATTAAAAAACGAAAAAATTAGCGTTTTCTTTTTTCTTTTTTTCCTTTTGATAAAATAAATAAAGTCAAATAAAGTAGAAAAAAAAAAATACAGTACAAATTATAACATTAAGTAAATATTTACATTTTATAGTGCAAAAAAAAGAAGAAACAAGTTCAAAAACGATATTAAAACGAATAAGACTTGTAAATTTCACAATAAAAATGCGCTCATGTAAAGAATAATGTTTTACCATGGGTGTTAATATGATATTTTAATTAATTAGCTTACCCATAAATTCCTGTAAATTTTATAGGATAAAATATTTATTATATGCACAACAAAAAAGAGAGACTAACAATTTCATTTAGGTTTATTTGCATCTTAGTTTAGATGGTTCAGAATCCATTATCCATTAACTAAATTTCCAAAAGAGACGCCAGGTTAAAAAAGACAACCAAATTCTTATCTGATTCCCAAAAGGCTACTGTGTGACAAATCTCGTACAACTTTCAAATTACTTTTATTTCAATAAAATAATTTACTCACGTTAATGTTTTTGTTTTTTGTTTGCACAATAAACTTTCAATTATTTATTTTATAGTCAAATTTCATTAAACACTCAAAAGGACGCAACAATATTTTCACAAATAAATCGTTAATTTTTTTTAAATGTAAATATTATGGAATGCATGTGTGTTTACACAATGTTAACAATACCCAAAATTTAAAAAAAGTACTAGATTTATACAATTAATTTAACTTTCGAAAAAAATTATGTTCAGAATCTTACCAGTTTAGCAGAGTATGTATTTGTTTTTTAGGCCCTGGGAACAAAGTTCCAAGAGTCTATTGTATTTGATTCCGTTCATGTAACGCCAAGAAATAAACATCTCAAAAGAAAAATAAAATTATACAGAAGTGCTTATAATTGAAAAAAAAGTTGATTCGAGATATCGCTATGAAATTCTGCACTTGTCACTTTTATCCGATTTGTGAGGCCAAGTTTGAAGATGAGGAAAATTGGAGTACTCCTTCAGTACCTCACATACAAAATGTTTACTCCTTTTTTTATTTTTTAGATTAAAATTGTTTGTATGATACATACAAACTTCAAATTTTACATATATAACTGATATTATAATTGAAGGAAAGCTTTATCGGATTACTCCTTGAAGTACCTCCTATGTATATTGTGCAGGATAACTTGGATTTCTTTAACATATCGCCATGAAATTATGTACGCGTCATTTTTATCTCATTTGTGAGATAGCTCGATGGTGAGAAAAATTGGAGTATTGCTTCAAGTACCTCCCATAGATTAAAATTGAGTGTATAATATCAAAGATTAATTTAATTATATTATATATAATTATATTGTTCTTTTGTATTATATATTTGTAATTTTAGGCAGGTAACAAAGTTTCAAGGGACTATTGTCCTTGAGATCATTCGTGTATCGTCTTGAAGTAATAATCGTTATTATAATTAAAAATATATGAAAATGTTAACTTGATCAAATAACTTCCTGGCGTACCTCCCATGTATAATTTTTACTCCTTACTGATTAAAATAAGTTATAGTAACATTCACTAATTTAAGCGAAAATTCTATTTAATGAATAATTATATATTATGTTGTGATCCGTTAAACAATTTCCAGGGCCTCCAATAATTGGCAACCAATTATACGTTTCTCTTGTTTATTTTGCTTTGTTTATCCAGCACTTCTAAATAAATGAATTTTAATTTCGAATTGATATTTTTTTCTAAAATTCTATTACATTAAATAACTTAGTCAAATGCATTGTCACAGTGACCGAATGTTTTCATAAGCGTGTTAAGTGTTTATAGCCGCCATTAAATAATTTAATGATTTCAAAATTGTGGTTTAACCTTTCTAATAGTAAGTAATTATTATTATATTATATTTAATATAAATTTATTTGTGCTAACTGCTACAAAATCTATGTTAATTTGTATCATAAAATTGCTTGTGCTTTATATTATTGGCGCTTCCAAAAGTGTTTTTTTTTTTTTTTTTTTCTTTTCCCCTGACAAAAATGGTTGTGTTTGAAACAGCACAAATTTGTGTTTCTTATATTTTTTTTTTTTTTTTTTTTTGGGGCTTCAAAAAGTGTTTTTTTTTTTTTTTTTTTGCATGTCACCTGAACAAAATGGTTGATGATGAAATCACAACAAATTGTGTTAGCTACTCTATTTACGATATTTAATAATTTAAATTGTATAAATAAGTGTTTGCTATTTGTAAAGTTTATTTTTAATTTCAATTCAGACATCGAATGAATAATAAAAGTGTCGTGCGTGTAAGTAATGAAAGTCCATATGCTAAGAATACAAATTAAGGTGCTTCAGAGTATCAAAAGGATGATCTTTCATTAAAAATTTCATAATGTGTTGATGATTCCATTGTAGAACTTTTTCGTCTTAAATTCAAGTTTGAATTTTAAATTTAACGGTTATCGTTGTAGGCATGTAAAACACCACGGTAGTCTACCGTGGATAGTTGCGTATATTGGCAATATTAAAACATATCCATCATCCAAGATCAAGGTTAATGGCGTTTAAGGGTTAGGGGGAATTCAGCATTTTATTCTGATAAGTTTTGTCACAACGTACTCGTACTATCAGATGCAACGTGTGCCGCAATGTAGACGTTGTAAGTGTTTAGAACGACAGGTTCTTATTAATATTGATTTAATTTAATTCACCAATGGGGTACTGAAAGCAATTTAGTTAGTCTTTTTATTTGAAGGTGCGTAAAACAATATACTAACTTCTTGGTTTCATTCAATGTAAAAATTCAGTAATGTGATGATGCAATTTAGACGAATTATATCATGCTACATATAGAACGTTTGTATGTGCGTTCTTGATTTTGTTTCAAATTATATACCAACACGATGGTAAAAAGTTTATAAAGACTACATTTTTATCATATAGTGTTTTAATTTGAGTTTTCGAACTGTCTGATTGTTTCTAAGAAATTTTATGTCTATCTAACTGATATTCTATCATTTCTCTCTATACTTGCAAGTCCTATATGTTCTGTGAAATTTGCACTTTGATCTGCTCGCACCAATTAATATCCGCGGAGTGGCTTGCGTCTTTTAAATTTTTGCGATAATTTTGAAGACCAATCACCTAATGCATATGATATTAGAGATAAATTTCTTATATTATAGAATTTTGCTATTTTTCTCGAAGTAGCTATAGTTGTTATTTTAATATTGTAGTCACAGCATGTTGAAATTTTGTTAGTATGTATTCAGATGTCATTATTAGTGTATTCTATTTTGGTCATAGAGTGTGTTACTTCAAAATGGGTGTGCATCATATAGCAGAGAAATATAGTAAATCAGCAATGTAAAGTGTGTAAAGTGTAGCAGTCGATATAAAGTGTGGATCAAACATGATGATCGCCGATGCACATCCTGAATGTTCTGTTTGTATGTATAGATTATATTTATTAAGTGATCGCAGAAGCCATGCATATATTTTAATTGAAATATTAAATCAAGTGCCCACAAAGTGTCGAGTGTATGCCTTTTTACAATCTGCGAATTCAAATGTTTCATTGAAATCGTCATTGGTCATTAAATGTTTATAATTTTGTTACGAATGTCTAGAATGACTGCTCTGTAATCCAAATTAAAATCGACTGTCTCATGAATAACATTGATGATATACAAATGAAATATGATGAAAAATTTATTCAAATATTTATTTTTTCTTATATATTTATTCGGTAACATAATACCAGGTATTTCAGTAACATAACACAAAAAATGTATTTCCAATTATATTCTACAGTTGTTTAAATACAACTATGTTATCAACAATATTGTCCATTATGTTCACGAATATTAGTTACTCTTGAATTATGTAATCGTATGTATCTGGGATTTTTGCCAGGAGAGTTAATGCGAATGTCTCTAGGAGAATTGGAGCTATTCATATTTCGTATTCCAGTCCTACAGTTCATTCTAAAACAAAAAAAAATAAATAAATAAATTAAATTAGACATTCTTTTTAAACTGAAATTTCAAAAATATTTCAGATAAATCCGGATATCATTAAATTAGATAATGATTTAATGTTTGACTCTAGTTAATTATTTCAATGTAGTCACAACATCCATTATAATTAAATCTATGTTTTTTTACACTCATGTGATCTACAGCTTCTGTTCATCAAAATACATAGTCCGTTTAACACAATATATTTCGTAATAATGAGATCACGCTGGAATTCTATTTATTTGAATGCAATTATTCAAATTAAATTTAACAAAAGATAGTACTCCTAATTTAATGAATTACATACTTTCTGATAACTTTATCTAGTAAAATAGCAACTGCAGTACTGACACTCTCACCAGTTGCGGCACTAGTTTCAATGTATGGTATACCGAAGTCGGCAGCAAATGAGGCCGCTTTTTCGCTTCTAATCACCCTTTTATCATTTAAATACATTTTAAATTAAATTCATTTAAAATAATTATATTAAAAAATTTACTTTCAACTGTTGTATCCAATTGATTACTTCCAAATAAGATTTCCTATTTGTTAAATCAAAAACAACTAGAAACCCCATTGCATTTCTATAATAGATTGTTGGTAAGTTACGAAACTACTAAAATTTGCAATGATTTTCAAAAAGATAAACATCTAAATGATTATCGTTCTTGACCCACCGTATCCCATAATTATAAATTAACACTTATTGTTCTTCCTCTTTCAGTATACTTCTGTAATTGTAAGAAAATGTTAAATAGTATACGGATTATATTCAATTCAATACCTCATTATAGAACAATACATATTTTAGTTGAAGATGTCAAATTACAATACATCGTCAGATTTCTTTATTTTAAGATCCGACAGAAATCTATGTTTTATGACTATTAGCATTTATGTAGATTATGCTATGAAACATAACATGCAATGGGGGTTCTGTTGCAATTATTAAATAATATGATATAACTAGGATACGATAATTAAGTTAATAAAAAATTGTCCATTAATTTTACTTATTACTTTCTTTCTACGAAAATCGATACCAATTGTCGGAAACAAATTCCTCTTTTGAAATTCCTGCTGCATACTGGTAAATGATACTTGTTTTACCAACACCTGTGTTACCCAATACATAATTTGACGTTGTTCAACATTATATTTGATACAAATTTGAATTTATGTAGTAGGAAAACATGATCATTAGAACGTCATTTTGTTCTTGTCAGTCGTATAATTTTCGTGTCATATTTTAGTATATTATTTTGCATACAAGTTCGTAAATTGTTTTTACCATTGTTGTAACCGGAAGAGATTCCAAAGAATCAATATATGTTTCTTAAATCTGTGAGAAATAAATTAGTAAGATAAAGGTTTGAGTCTTGGTTATGCAAAGTTAAACCATCTCTTAAGTCATTTCTGTAAACTTTCATTTGTTGAAACAATTATTCTATATTTTGTCACACAAAATTGCTGTCACGCTTTAAAATTTTTTGTCCTCATCAATCTTCAGTGTTAATTTATTTGCAATTTTGTAATTGCTTTGCAATAATATAAATACTGTCATTTTCCTTGCAAATATCCCACATTAAAAGAATTCTTTTCTTAACAAATAGATATAAATATATGTATTTCACATTCACAACATTAACATAAATGTTATTTTCATTCTCTGATTTTATTAAGCATATGCAAAATAAATATCGACTATTCGAAATATAATTCTGATTGAAAATTTACAAATCAATTGTTTTATGCCCACACACTATATTTTGTATATGACACTGTCACTACTATATGATACGGTATGGAATAAAATATAAAAATTGGAATTTATAACAAAGAATAAAAAACAAACATTTACTACAATTTTTATATGAAATGACTTTACCTCCGTTAACGAACAATCGCTATTGTTGACGTTCTCTGACCAGTACATTCACTTCACTCCATCCCCTACCGTTGGTACTACTCGACTTATTGACTGTTCTTCTCCACATTGGTTTGTGGACAACCATATCTTCTAGTACCCTGGGGATTCCAGTAAAGGCGTTATCGACAGGTCGCCTCAGACTTACACTCCATATTTGCCAATCTTTACAAATTATTGTTTGTTACTGTATTTGGCCCAAAATATTTTTAGTATACGCGCTGAGTCACCTATTAACGAAAATTTGAATTAGTGACTCGATGATATTTGTCACCTTTCAAGTTTCGCAGTAAACTTATTAAAAAATTCGTCCATAATAGTGAAATTCGATGGAATTTTATGTGAACCGTTTTGAAGTCCACTATAAATTTAACGAACAGAATACTTAATTTTTAACATAAAATTATTATTATATATAAATCACCTTTTTATTATTTACACTCAATTGATTCTTTTAACAAAATTATTGCCGAATATATTCGTTTACAATAAATTTTTTGGCCTCAGAAATCTGACACGTTAAACAGTCGCGATTTAATAAGTTCTCATATAAAATAAATGTTAATATGTTACCACATTTTTTTTAATTAAAACCGAATCACTGATTTTACGTTATCACAAACTTTACTCGCCGTGACGTATGAACAGACTGTCATTTTCTCATAACTGTTCTTTGATGCTGTAGGATCATATAATTCATAATGAAATTTGAGTACGAAATTATGTCATAAATTTTGGCGAATTAAAAAAAAAAAATTCGGAAATCATTTCATGACAAACGTTTAAACGTCACGAAAGTTTTTTTTTTTAAATCTTGTCCGTCCGTCCAATTTTAAAACTAAAGATGATTATCAATACTTATATAGGGTTTTACTTCAATGATAGCACACATGTACTTTAATTTTTTTTAATCTCATTTTCGTAATGCATGATTAGTAGGACTACAATATTTGAAATTATCACAATTTACGTCATATTTTCATTACAGACGTAATTAAATGTTTATTCCATAAATATTTATTTTTTACGTGTATATAGTAAAAATTAGCATTCATTATGCATTAATTTAAATTACATTCTTTGTGATACCTACTGTCGATTATGACGATGCTGATGATGATGATGATGATGACGATGGTTCGGAACTATCGAATTATATATACTGTTACGTTATTCTCGTAACTAGCATAGTATATTACGTAAACATATTTATGATGCTATTAAGCTATTATAAGCGTATAAGATAAATATTTTAGTTTCTCAGTACTTTTTTCGTCCTAAAAGTAGAACTAAACATTTCAGACATCATTACTTTTGACTATATAAACACATACATACAAACATATGGTGAATATTAATAAATATATTATGAAGTTCAAGTATAATTTTGACGACACATTTTTATTTTTAACAATTACTTCATTTTATCAGTTTTATTTTTAACAGCGAAAGTTAGTAATATATAGATAATATAGGCGCTATATAGGTTTTAAGAAGGTGCTTTGAATTTTCATTATTTTCTCAATTTTCTTTCCAAACATAATATAACATCTTCAACCAGAACTCTTGTAAATTTTGTAACAACTGAGATGAGTTGCTAATTGGCATAAATGTTTCTTCTTGGTAATTATTTGTTCATTTAATTCTTAAGGTGACACTGGACAAGGTTATAATGTAGGTTTTTCTAAAAATGACTTCCAGACGTTTTGTAAGAAGAAAAGAAATACACTTGTAATAGACTATTTTTAACTGTACTCGTATATCTAAATGTACATAAGATGTTGTTTATATTTTTTTGTTTTTAAAATTTAAAATTAGAGAACCTTGAAATACATACTTTTTTTTAGACATAAAATTTGTTGTATTTAATTATAATTTACTTTAGTGATTTGATAATTTTCTTATCATTTCATATGTTAACAAATAAAGTTTTTGAATCAATGTAATATATGCCGCTCTATTACCTCATCAATGCAGTGAAATATTTTGAACGAAGCCAAAAATGCTACAAGAAAAATTGGTTTCTTGCGTCGTAATATTTTAGTGCAAATAACATTGCCATTATATATAAAACATATATAAGACCTCTAATGGAGCACATATTTGGACCGGTGCTTTTGCGACCATTTTTAATTTCCTCGACATAACCCAAAGGCGAGCTCGAATTATAGACGATGATCACTTCGCCGGCCACAAATATAAATTATTTTAGCGTATTGAGTGCGCTACCTCTCTAGATGCTCTAGATATTTTAATGGTGATTGATCTACTGAGATCGTTGGTACTATAATATTCGGGTATTCTCTTTAAATAGTCGACTTGTTGGTTTTACATTTGGTCGCACAATTAAATTTCGGGCCACTATTGTATCTCCTCGTCTGTGAAATCTTATTTACGAAAATGTGTCTCCTTAACTTTATCGCCTCCAAACATTTAAATCAAATGTTCACAGATTCCTGCGTTTCAATTCTGCCCATCGTTTCATATGAACTGCACTCAAAAGTTATATTGGGTTTGTGTTAATAAACATTAAAGGATGGCCTCTCGCTAAAAAATACCTTTAAAGTTGTTATTATATTAAAATTATTATTTTTAAATGATGAATACCTAAAAATATCTTATTGTTTCTATTTTTTTATCGGCATTATCGAAATTTAGATGCATATAGAATTCTTCTTATCTAAATACGAAAATAAACAATAAATTTTATTTAGATGAAAAGTTTGTTTAAATGTTATCTTATCAAATGATTTCTACAAATTATATAAAATTTTGTAAAAAAAAAAAATAAATTAATCAGTAAAAAATATGTTATCGATTTTCTAAGTTTTAAGCACTGGAATACTTAATTTTAATTAACGACAAGAAATTAATTAACGCAAGAGAAAACTAGTTAACGATATTTTAACGAGGGCCACACTGAAAATTGGTGACGTATGGAGTGACCGAATATCATAGAGGTTACATTTCGACAATTTGGATAATCGAGTTGCTGTGTGCATAAAAAAGCAACTATTTCTGTAATGGTTTAGATTGGTGTACCGGCAAATGGGTGCTTTGGCTTTCAATTTGTTTTCATCGATCAGTGCGTTGAGTTGAATCAGTAAGTGTACCAGCGCAAGGTGCTAAACGATGCATTGATTTCTTGGACATACAAATAATTTGGTTTTAACCGTTGGACTCATTTAAACATGATGCGATATCATCTCATAAAATTATTTGTATTGTACATAACCATTTTTTTTACAAAATCACGTTCTACAGTTTATTTTTTAAACATGGTCAATTTTGGAAGCAATTTTACAAAATCCAATTCTACAGATTACTTTTAGCAACACAATGACCACTCATCCCCATACTCATTCATCTCACCACCATACTCACTCACCTCACCACCAGATTTGAATACAATAAATTTCTACATATGGTCCATATTGGAAGCTAAAATAACAATTTGGACACAAATATGAGAATTTGAGGATATTAAAGTAAGCGTTTCATCGGAAATGGCAACAGACTTACATATGTGCAGCATACGATGCATCCATCAGAAGACTTAATGCTATCAGACGTAAAGGGCGTTAAAGGTTAACAGTAGAATTTTTTTCATGAAATTTAATGTATTTTCAACATTGTATAACAATATTAAAGGAAAATGTTTTACAATTGTATTATTTCAATAATAATTAAATCTTCGACACATCACTTTTCTGTGCATTTTGGTGTTCCGCGTTGTCAGATCACTATAGTATTATTCCTTGAATATTGGATTCCATCTTAGTTATATAACTTAACTGTTTGTCTGATCTATACGGAAACATCCGTCTGAAGATATATTGCCTTTAAATTAAAGGCTTTTGTTTACAAATGTTATTATTACATTGTGATGGTGCAAATCAATTAAGAGACAATGAAAATATACAAAGATGATAATACCGGATTTTAATTTTTGTATACGATTTTGAAAAAAGGAATATATTTCTTGAAAAGAATTTTTTTTTAATAAAATTTTCTTTTTATCTTTCAGCTCAAAAAAGAACAGGAAATGCAGAAGCAAATGCTATGGCATACATTTCAGGAAAAGAATAAACAATTAGAAATGCAACATAAAATGCAATTGGAACATAAATATCAAGTAAGATTTTTTTTTTTTTGCATTTTATTTGTTTCTTTGCTATTTATACGTATCATACTCGTATAATTTAGTTTAGTATAGAGACTGTCCAATCACGGCCTGAATGTCTTTCAACATCATGCCAATGATATTTCAAGTTGGCTTTTAACTAAATCACCTTCTATACTGAATTTCTGGATACGTACATTAATTGTTAAGAGATCCACCACATGACAAATTTTGTTAAGCTAATGATAAGTAAATTTTTAAATTATGATATTTCAATGACTTATTAGCAGAAACTTCTGATTTGGGTGTGCTTATTGAAATTGGAATGCTTCTGAGGACAGGGCTCAGGACTTAGAGATCAGTGTTCGGAAGTCAAAAATATATGCAATCTATGGGGCGAGAAAGAATTATGGCGCCTATATTCTGGCACCAAAATTCACTCTTTAACCATTTTACAGTGTCATGAAATTATTTTAATTACTCCTAATTTTGAAACAATAGCAAATATTTATATAAATTAAATTATATTTTGTTTTATTTTATTTAGTTTTTAAATTTATTTATTTTTTATTTTTTCTTTTGTAATTGTTTTAATTTAATTTCATTTTTGTTGTTTGTTTGTTGTTTTTTTCTTTTTTACATTGTTTTTACTGTCACATATTCTTTAAATATTATCTGTAGTTTGCGGCGCTTTCAAATGGCGTATTCCAGGAATTGCAAGAAAAACGAATTGCGGCAGAAGAACAACAACAACGTGAACGCAGAGAACGTGAAGCAATTCGACGTAAGGAAACTTCTTGTGGTGCAAATGCTAGTTCTGAAGTTAAACAAAAATTACAGGCAAGTATTTTATAATAGAAAAACAAAAAAAAAAAAAAAAAAAATTGTTTAAAAGAAGATTTCAATTTATTCAATACCGAAACTTTATATTAAAATGGATTTTCGATGTTTTAATTCTTGTAGTTTATAATTTTATCACAATAATTGTTAATTTTTTTACTTCTCTTATCCTGTAGTTAAACATTTAAAAAATAATCCCTGTAAATGTGGTCTGTGAACTGTTGAAATTAATAAATTAATATAAGTACAATTCTTATCCTAACCTCCTCTTAATGTACATTCATTTATAGAAGAGATATTCTATTTTTGCTTTTTTGTTTTTGAATATAAATTTAATTGATTATTTATATTTATTTTGCTAAACAAACAATTTTTTTTTTCTTTTTTATTTTTTATATTTAAATGAGTAAAACTATTTTCAGTTATGTTAATTTTACAATTTTTTGTCCATTTGACTTAGAATTTTATAAAGAATAAGAAACAAAATGCTGCATCAAATGGGATGACATCATCATCACCGTACAGAAGTAATTGGTAAGTAAAATATTGTATTTGTAAAATTTTTTCTCAATGGAAAACAGTTGTAAAATAAAAAATAAATATGGAATTGGTTTATTGAATTAAAAATCCGACATTCAGATGGTTGAAGTGTCTTTCAAAATTTTTCGTACTCAGTTTTCAATTGTATGGAAAGTGGCAAATATATTCAGCTTATTCCCAAAAGGGTCTAAATTTGATTCATCCCATTCACTTATGACTTAAATTCATCAATTTTATTTGAAGTTCACATCTTTATCGCATAAGTTTTATCTACGGAACCTTATTTTCACATATTACTAATTGAAAATATATTAATCAAAATGATTTTTTTTTTTTAATTACAAATATTTTATATTTCCATTAATTTATTATTGTAATAGGTTTTTTTCACTATAACATTGTTGTCTAGCTTCACCTTTTTACTGTTGGATTCAGTGTAACGGTTCTGAATTATCTTTTTCTTACCATCTGACAGCCCTATTTTATAAATTATAGACCTATTAAAGAAAAACTCATGTGTTTAAGCTATTTACAAAAATTATTGCAATAAGGCTTACAAGAAAGACTTAGGAAACAGGTAGCATGCCGATGTATTTTTAGTACTATTGATTCTAATTTTAGTTATTCTTGAACAAATGCCGGAAATAGACTATATGAATATATGCAATTCGTCAATTTTGAATATTTTATTTCTTGTGCATTTAAAAGTTTAAAATATATTTGACTGATCGAATCCCACAACTTTTAAACAATCGATCGTTATATAATTTTTTTTTTTTTTTAATTTTATTCTTTCTGTGTTAGGGGTGTCGTTAAAAGTTCTTCTGGTGAATCATTACCAGCTGGTGCCGTTACTAGTTCTCATCCTTATAAATTACCTCAACCACCAACATCAATAGGAAAATATGATTCATCAGACTTTCCACTTAGAAAAACAGGTAAAATTATAAATTTTGTTTTAAATAAAAATTGAAATTACGAAAAATTAGTTTTTTTTTTTTTTTTTTTTTTTTTTTAAAATTTGTATTTTTTTTATTAAATATAAAAGTGTATATTTCGATAATATGAATTTTAAAATTCTGAAATATTTTGTGGTTTTTTAAATGCATGATTGTTAAAATTAAAAAAAAAAAAAAAAACAAAATAATTTTTAAATCAATAAAAAAAAAACGCCAATTTAATTTATTTTTAATTTAGTTTCGTTTTTTTAATTTTATATTTTTATATAACCAAATTTTAACGTTTTTCTGTTGATTTTTTTTTCTTCTCTTATTTTTAAACAAGTATTAAAATTCATTAATTTTTAAAACTAACAAAATGCTTTTCGATGGACTAAAAATAATTAATAAAAAAAAAATACTTAATTAACTAAAAGTAAAATCCGTTTAAAATTTTAAAAAAATCAACATTTTTTATCAATTTTTAGATTTAATTCCGGCATTTTTATATTTAAAATTGTATTTTATTTACTATGAATTAGAAAATATTGTTCTAAAATAAGAATTTATTTAAAAAAAAAAAATTATAATATAATTCAGCGAATGAATGTTTTTTTTAAAATAAAATAAAAAGAACATTGAAACAATCGGTTATCACACTCTCTTTATAATTGTTAAATCGTATAGCGTCCGAGCCTAATTTGCTGAAGATTCGTTTGAAACAGAGTGTAATTGAACGAAAGGCTAGAATTGTTGGACCATTAGCTGCTCGAAGACAAGAACGTTTATTACAGGCTGCACAAAGACGTCAACAAAAGCAACAGAATTCTTTAACAAGTAAGTTAGTTTTTATGTTTTGTCTATTTAAATACGGAGATTTTGAATTTTATTTTCGGGTTTTAGTTTTTATTCAACAAAAAAAAAAAAAATTATTAAACAAAAAACAAAAATACTAATTTTTTTCACTTTTTTAATCAAATTATAAATTTTTAAAAGTTATTTTACTCATGTTAATTTGTTTGATTTATTGTTTTTTTTTTTTTTTTGGAAAAATTACAAATTCATTTTATTCATTTTCAAGCATTTTTTTCCCCCCTTTTTTAAATCAACGGTTTTTTCTTTAAAAGTTGAAAAGGTTAGCTTAATAGTTTAGAAGTATTAATTTTACATATTTATTTAGTTAAAAATTAAAAAAATTAACATTTTCTAACAAAAGTGTGTGATGTAAAGCTTTTGGCATGATTATTTTCTTATTTTTATTTTATTATCTTTTAAATGTATCGTGTTGTACTTCGTTGTAAAAAGGATTTTCATCAATTTTTATGGTGGCAATTTTAAAAATTGAAAACTGATTTCGTAGGTTACACGAAGGAGGAGTTCGATAGAACAGTTTTACTGTTTTTGTTTTTAAATTTAATTCAGTCAAAATAATTTTGTTTTGCATTGTGTAATTAACATGAGTTTATCTATCATCATCATCATCATTATGCCAGCTCATTTGGTTTTAGAACGGAATATGGAGCTATTTTTAATTTTACAATCTATTGTTGAAATGTGGACTTTAGACAGATAAAAAATATATTTTATGATGCTTAAGTAGTTACAATGTATATTTCGTTTACGACATTAATTATCAAAACTGATCTATTACATTGTTCATCATGATTTTAAAATCTTTATTCCTTTCTAAAGGTTATTCAACCAATTTCGGATGACTTCACTGGGTGTTGATATTATTTAGGGTTAAGTTTTGCTTTTAACTTCAAACGTAATTCACAGTTACTTTAATTTCTCAACAATTACATTTTTTTAATAAACCGAGTGGATATGTGACCGTCGATGTAACATCTTTATTTAATTTTTTATAGGATTTCTTTGCTCTAATTCACACTCCATCAAGTACACAGTTGAAATGTTCTTGCAATATTGCTAGTACAAAGAATATTGCAAGAGCATTTCAACTGTGTACTTGACTCTTATCAGTGCTCAAGAATGTATAGGTCTCATGATGGCAATTGCATTGTTGTTTTCAGAAATGACAGCAATTTATGAATGACATCCATCTTGGTGCATAAATAGCCATCCATCTGCCGGTAGTTTTGTTGATGGTATGTAATTTTCACCCAGTTCACAAACATGATATTGACTACCGTTTATTAGCAGAGTGATGCTTTGATATTAATTTACCTATTCATTCGTCATCATTGATTTAATTAAAATATGTTTGTGCCTACGGTTTTTATTATTATTACGGTATTATTATTAAGCAGTGTGCTTATATCTAATATTAAAGGCACCGAAAATATGCACACTGAAATGTTATAAATTAACATCATATTAATTGATTATTTGATATCCAAATTGCTCACGAGAAATGTTAATCTGTGTGATCAACACAATAATAAAATACTTTATGACAATAGAAGTATACGACAGTTTAATTATTAGAATTTCGTTCACATTCCCAATACCATTATCCTATAGTCCTAATTATGGTATAATGTTGTGACCAATGATAGAAAGTGATGGGATATTTTGTTGCCATTTTTGTTTCTGTTAGATTAAATTATGATAAAAGTGATAAACAAACAATCAATTAGTGATATTATAAATGAGAAACTGTTATGTAAAGTTACGGCCGAAAATTTCCCAGTGCAAAACTAGTGATGCGGTCTTGCTGATGAAAATGTTCGTAAATGTACCATACAAAAAAGTGTGGCCGATCTTCAGCATTCTGAATGTGATAGTTTCACAATATCAAAAATCAAACAAAAGTTTCATATAATATTTTTCAAATTAAGTTCAATTATTATTATACGTAAATATCAATGTTTTTCTAATGCATCTTTTTATTAAATTTGTATAATTTTTGTTTTGTTTCCAAATAGATTGTACAGGTACACCAGATTCTGGTCCAAATTCACCACCAGCAATAGGTGGAAGTAGGGGATCACCAACAAGTGCACCAATACAAGAAGAAAATGAAGATCCACAGTATCAGGGAGGGCGTGGCAGTATTAATGATTTATCATTGTACACGTCACCATCAATGCCAAATATATCATTAGGACGTCCACACTTACAAAATACACATAATCCAATAAATTATGTGAGTAAAAATGTGTGTATTTTTTTAAAACTTATTTAGATTTATTTTGTTTTCTCCAGAACTTGTGATTAGTCATGTTTTCTGTCTTTTGATTCAATCATTGTCTTCTTAACACACGCTGTGTTTATATTCCTACAGTTCCAGCATTAGCATTAATCTTTAGTTCTGTAAAATTTACAGTATCTATTATCAAATTCTATTGTTTTTTTATCCATTTCATTTCATTCAATCCTACTCTTGTGTAATTTTTTGTAATTTTATATACTTCAATTAATAATAAATAATTTTGTATTTTTCATTAAGGCACTTTTATCTGTACTACGTTCACCACAACAAATAATGATTCCTGGTAGTGGTAATAATAATAGTACATCACAATTTTATCCACCATTACCACCACAACAGTCATCTTCATCAACGTCAATGGATCATCATATTCATCATCATCTTCAGCAGCAGCAACAACAACAACAACAACAACAACAACAACAACAACAACAACAACAACAACAACAACAACACCACCACCACCACCA
>JANSTX010008158.1:0-19624 GCA_027564355.1 Penthetria funebris | reverse complement strand
CTAACTATTTTGAATTTGACGAGTCTAGGTCTGCGTTTCGACGTAAATTAAAATTTTCTTAAATTTGTATAGTTAGCTAGGCGTTTACTCATGTTTCAGTTATTTGTTTGTTTTTACTATTTATTGTTAAACGTTCTTTTTAATTATTATTATTTTGTTTTTTTTTTTTTGTTATGTAAAACCAGACGGGATAGTAGCCCATTGGTTATGTTATATATAAATAAAAATAAATTAAATACACTTTGATAATGTGTTTGGTCAGATAGTTTTTAGTACTCACATATGACTTATCTGATCTTTGATTTATAACAAAATGTTATTCGCCAAATTTCAACATAATTGACTGATTACAGTCAACGATCAACTTGAATCAGAGCATCATGAATTTCGAGGCTATTCAGTGACACTCATTTAAGTACTTCCATTTTTCTATTTGCTGAGGTCTTGAGATTTGCATACCGTTCCAATAATGGAATTCGATATTCTACTCAAATGGAATGTGCAATTAGTTTCTTCGCCAGATGGGTAAGCTTTCCTGAAAATTGATTGCATATGCAGTCACCAATTTGCAATGTTTTCAAAAAAATGTTAGATGTTGCTGAGATTATGTAGTTCAATGTTCAATCGTATAATTTTAATAACTTTTCTTCTCATAATTAGTTAGTATTTTGATTTGTTTCCTTAATTTTTAAAATACCAATAGAAATTCAGCAAATAAAGATTAATAATGGTCTTGCATTAGAAGACATTTTACATGAAATACATTTATATGTAATGAGAAGTATGGATTTTGATAAATGATTTTATAGATTAAATAGATTTAATTCATAAATTTTTATTTATAGTTGAATTACCACCAAGAGTATTAAATACTCTTATTATAAAAATGGCTGATATGGAACAACGTTTGGCCAATGGTTGTATTGAAAATCCTCAAGTTGCGTCTTTAGTTGCAGCATTTCAAATTACACGTGATCTTGTTACACTTGAATCTTCTTAGTTATAATACATTAAATATTGTATAAAATTGAATACACGCGTAATTAAGTAAAATGTATGTAAATGTAAAATGTTTCATTTTAAAAACAAAAAAAATATGCAAAATGTTGCAGTGATAATATCGTCATTATACAGAGCGTTAAAAAATAATAAGTACATATTTCGAATTACGTAATATAGAATTATATGTATTATAGTGTGGTTACTGCATATTACTTTTTAACACCCGCCAAACACATGAGGTATTTGTCCAAAACGTTTTTAATAAATGAAATTTTGTGCTAAATTGCAGACATCATCCATCAGTTACCATTTAAACTTAATACCATTATTTATTGTAAATTGAGAAAGTTGGTGATGCCATTGCCGCAGTTCTCAATTAAACTCAAGGAACATGAGCAACATGAACAATGGGACCTACTGTAATCAGTTCATTATAGTAATCCAATTATCCAGTTGAAGGCGAATTGTTTGAAGACGCTATAATTCGCTGTTTCATTCTATATATATATATATATATAGTTAATATATATATATATATATATATATAGTTAATCAGATTAATATATTTAACCAGATTACATATTTACCACTATTTGAATCGTAATAACTAATTGATATTCAATTATGTATATATACGAGTATATACAACTATTTAAATAGATCTGTACTTCGTCTAATGTTTATGTGGTAATAATGTTTGGTTCTCGTCCATCGCCTTTGATATATTCATGTCGGCTTGTATTACTCAATCATATTTAATTTAAGCATTTTATAAAGCAGGCTCGGCGAATGATAAATCGAACAATAATAACCCAATTGAACAACGAATCAAAATAATTGAATTTTATTTTGAAAATCAAATACCTATTGTTTCAACTCGATTTGCATATTGTCGTGATTTTAATGAGCAAATTTTACATTTAACAATAAACAATTTGGTTGCCAATTTTCGACAACAAAAGGAATAGAATGAATAACGTTCCCTGAACACGCTCATGGATGTGTATTACAAACGGGAAAGTATACAGGAAAAGTCCAGATACATCAACGAGAGACGTTCAACACAATTTCAACTATCACAAAAGGTTGTAGCAGATAAATTTTGATACAAAGTTATATAAAATTTAGTTTAATTTAATATAATTCAAGTACCATTGTAAGTACCGAGTACATACAAGGAATATCTTTGGCGAATGTGGCCTCTTCGTTAATCGCGCTTCCGGACTGCTTTGGTGATAATTGAAAAACAACAGTGTCCGTTAATAAACTGAAAAAGTTTATGGAAAATATTTGGGAATAAAGTACGAAAGTGTGGACAGTAAATGGGCACCACTTGCGAGATCCACAAATTTTCCTAAACCATTTTAAATATTTCTTATATAATTGCTAGCATCTTTATATTCTTTTGTAAGTGCGACTATTTATAAGTTTAGAATGTATTTACAATATCATCAACATTCTGGGTTACTGACCTGGTTTAGAATTAACCATCCCGACATAGTGAATTAGTGATTTAACTAACATTTATAACCACCTCTTTATAATTTATATAAAGCCTTTAAAATTTAGGTATACCAACAAAAATATAGCTTACATTTTCACTTCAATTTTAACAATTCAAAAATTTTACTCAATTACACTTAGTGTCATTAAGAAATGTTTCGTTATAAAAATATAAACTGTATTTTTTTCTTTATTTGCTGTCAGTTGATTTACTGAATTTGACGTGTGACGGTAGTTTTTTTTTTTTTTTTTACTATTGTCGTGTTTATTTTAGCATTTTCAGTTTAGTGATTAGTTTTTTTGTTAATAAAAAATAAATAATAGTGATTTTATATAAAAAAAAAAAAAGCGAAAAATATTGAAAATATTACACAAGTATGTTATAATTTATTTAAAAAAACTTATAGTTTACATTTTTTGAATAAAATAGAATTATTGGACAACGCCTCTAAAAAAATTTTCCAAAACCAATTTAGTGTAATTTTGTATTATTTTTAAATCATTATTTTGTGTAATTAAAAAAGCATTTCCCACGGTCTGTATTTTCCAACGTTTTTATGTTAATTTCATAAATTCCAAAAATTTAAGTGCGTGTATTAATTTTTAATATTTGAATTAAAAAAGAAAAGAAAGAAAAAAGAATATTGCTATTGTTTTAAGTGAAAATTTTGTATATACACATTTTATTTGGAGATATGTCAAAAATGAGTCATTTTATTTCTTCTGTTTTGGATAACAGGGTGATTTTAAAATATCGATTTTATTTTTTTTTTTAAAGAAATTTGTCGTGTTTATTGTGCGTGAAGAAATGATTAATTAATTATTTTTTTTATTGTTTTCTAATTGTAAATAGTCTCTCATTACATATTTAGATCCGTTTTTTTCTATTTATTTTACAGTTTTTTTTTTTTTTGTTTTCTCATTAAAATACATCGAATTGCACTATGCATTCTTGACTGTAAAAAGTAAATGCATAGATACGACACAAAAACAATGGTAACATTTAACTGTATAATAATTAACTTATGTGTTTGATGAAATGAATGGATTATAAATGCATAATCAAATGTTTGGCATATTTCCGGTGTTTCATTAGTATTTATTATAAAAAAAATAAATTAAATATCATATGAACGGAATAATGACAATTGACACAAAATAATTGATATGTACGCCAAAGAAAAGGCATATGATGAATGGAAAATGAAGTGACCGAGAAACAATCTCTCAAAGGTTGATCTGTCTATATATTTACCACATCGTGGTACCATTGAAAACACCAACATTGGTGTGTGATCATAATCAAAAAAATACTGCTCATGGCTTGTTTGTGAAATTGGTGTATTACTCGTAACATCAAAAATGTAGAAAGAAGATGTACGAAATTATACAAATCTTTAGTCGACCCAATACCAGTATATTAGAAATTATATCGCTTGTCATTTGATGTTACTCTCGTGTATTAGAAACGACAAATTAACATGGTAATGTCACTCATATTCGCCAATGTAGAAGGTGTATTGAGTGATCGGCTAGCATTACATGTCTTGTTTGTGAAATTGGTGTATTAACATAAAAAATGTAGAAACAAGCTTTGGCCACCACTGTACGAAAGTATACAAATCTTTAGTCGACCCACTACCAGTATATGTGAAAATATGTATTGAGATATTGAGGAGTATATTAAAAAATGTGAAAAGTATCAGAAAAATAAGTCATCTCCTAATATGAAAATTCCAATGATAATCACAGACACTCCTTACAGGCCAATTGACAAGGTATATTTAGATCTCGTGGGTCCATTACTGCAGTAAGTAACTCGACAAGTAAATACATACTAACTTTTATAGACGATTTGACTAGGTTTATGGATTGCTACGCTATTAAAGATGCTGAGGCTGAAACGATTGCAAGAGTATTCTTCGATGAGATTACTATCCAGATATAGAATACCAAAGAAACTAATAACCGATGAGGGCAGTAACTTTACAATTGATTTATTCGCAAAAGTTTACAGGTTCCTGCACATAAATAAACTGAAGACTACGACGTATCAACCCCCAGTCAAACCGAACTTTAGAACATAGACATGGACCATAGGCGGATTATTTGAGAAGCTTTTTGGATGAAAATCCATGTTCAATTTCTTCGTCAAGCAAGTTTTGTTCACAATAATTCCAACCATACTTCTACAAAATTAACACCTATGAACTGTTTATTTGAATTTACCGCGGACATACCAACCAATCTCAAAAGACTACCACAGCCAATATACTATTTCGAAAGTTATTTTTATCAACTCAAATAAATTATATGTCGCTTGTCATTTGATATTTCTCTCGTGTATTAGAAACGGCAAATTAACAATGTAATGTCACCCCTATACGCCTATATGTGGAAGGTGAATTGAGTGACTGGTTAGCCTTCTGTACAGTTGTTTATCATCTAATATTTACAAATTAAAAAACATCGTAATGCTGTTGTATATGTGCCCGTCTGTCACGCAAATGTTAAAATGATTATGATGATGATGATGATATGTCAGCTGTACAAGTCAAGATGTTAATATACAATTTAAAATAACAGTCAATACTAAAAACGTCATGTACGTTTTTATAAAACAGATTTATCTGTCTAAAAATAATATTTCACAAATAACTGAGAATATAAAATTTAAGTATAAAATTCTTCATTAATCATAAAATTTCTATTTTCCTTGTACATGTTTTTCTTATTGAAAATCCCAGTACTGTTGTTATATATGCAATTATATGCTATTATAAAGAACATAATAATGCCTGTTGGTAGTTTATGTTTAAAATTCCAGAAAATTTCACTCATTTCAATCATCATGCAAATTAAAATTTACAAAATTTTATTTTAGTGCCGTTAAAATTTGCTTTTTTTTTGTTGCTCATTTGTTGCTAAACATATTATAGCTTGTATAATAACTTCTAGTTACATAAGAACTGTGACCACATAAATAAACAAACAAAAAACACAAAAATAATAATTGGCAAACTGAAACCAGTAACTAGAAAGATAACCTGGTGTTTTTGGGAAATATTCATAAATGCTGTTTTTTTTTTTTTTTTTGTTATGGTATTTCAATGCTACTATAGGTGAATGTTAAAGTTCAATGAATTGATGAAATGTAACATGCAACTTACAAATTTTTATGCAGTTATTAATATACATTAAGTTAAACATTTATGTTTCATAAATTGATCGTAACGTGAAATAATATTATCATTATCATCATCATTGCAGCCTTTTTGATTCCACTGCAAAATGTAGAGCCTCACAAATGCAACCACATGTTGTGGCATTAAAATTCTTTAAAATTTGGAAATTAAACAGTCGAATACATTTTATTGAGTTTGTTAGTCCTTTATTTCATTCTTGTACTACTACATTTTAAAACGTTGATAATACTTAATTTAGTTTAACAACTTGTACATGGAGAACCAACCATATATTAACCAAAATAACGGCGGATTTACCACCCCATAGTGTTTAATAAAAAGATCAAATTTATACGACGATAACTTAGTTCCATATGTTGGTTATTGGCCATATTATTTTTGTACACGAACCTTTGAACCTTTATTCTGGCACACGAATTATCAACAAATTTTACTGCAGAATATGAACGGTTGGTGTTCTATTTTTTTTTTCCTTGTGAAATAAAGGTACTATCATGATGACATAATTGATTCGAAGTACAAAAACAAATCAAGTGTTTCTTCAACATATATTAGCCTCGCCTCAGTTATTTATTTGGAAAAAGTTGCACTATATAAGAATTGAGACTTACAGGTTATTTATTAATATTAAATAGTGTAAATTTTTACCATTTTGCATACCCACCCCATTTGTAACCTGAGTTGTGCAATGTATTTATTTATAAATTTTACATACAATCTTTCTGTTACTGTTATCATTATTATCATATAATATTAGGAACGTTGACCACTTATGTTTCATTCAGCATTACATTGTTCTTTTCTGTTCCCATTTACCATATAGCTCGACATATAGAATATACTCAAAAACTTGACAACCACCAAATACATGTAATTTAGAACTTTATTATAATCGAAGCATTCACAAATCGTATAGACGATTACTTTTGTGATTAATTCTCTGTCATAAGAAGCGATAAACAGCGTTCTGTATCTGATCCTCGGTACCAATCGATTATTTTTTTTAAATACACTATCATTATTAACTAGCATATATTAAAATTTATAAATACATACTAACGCTTTTGTTTATTTTTCTACTTATAGTCATAATATTTTTCCAAACTTTCACTGTTCATTTAAATTTCATGCATGTATAAAATTTTACTATGTTTTATAGGTACGAAATAATTCGACTAATTGTTTATTTTCACAAATTTTCATATAAATACAATTTACCTTGATGATAATTGTATATTTGTATAGTAAACATTGTATGAATTTAAAGTAAAACTTTGTAAATACATAATTTAAAGTTCATGTTCATAGTAACTAATTATTTGATCGTAAGAATAAATTAAAATTATTGGAAAATGTTATTTTTGGTTACATGTACACCGATCAAATACATCGCAAATGTAAAGTTTAACGGCAATATAGTGTAGGTGTTTAGATACTTGCTTCTTACGCATATAGGTACCAGTAAATTTAGGTTTATTTTATTGGTAATTTTGTATCCAACTCAGCATATGGGTCGATTGTGTACAGACTGGTTAAATCACTTCTAATTAATGGATGTTCAACACCGTATTACATTGTTATACAACTATCTGCATGTCACTGATAATTGTGTTATATCACGTTTATATCTTATACCAATGTTCAACGAAAATAAAACATCGAAAATAATGAATAACAATCTAAGAATATACACTACAAATGACCGAGAATAATATAGATATTTTTGGATAACAACTATTAAGAAAATACCAGAATGTTCTAAATATTGATTAATAAACGGCGACGTTGCAGGTAAAAATTCATTATTAAATAAAGCTTCGATTAAGAAGGTAGACTACGAGATAATAAGATTCAAATAAATTTATAATTTAATTATCCGATGTCATACATTATTCCTAAAATGAATGGTGCATGTTCCTGTTTTTATTCAATGCTTCGATTTTTCAACCCATGACTGATTAACGATTCATCGCTATATTTTAACCGATAATACATAATATACTTTGCTTTTGCGAAGGGTTATTAATTGAGGATTTATAATAAACTTTACTTTGCTATTTTAAAAATATCTCATTGGATGTCTAAAAGAGTTTACGGTGATGTCGGACCCAATTAGACCCATTAAAATGCAATTAAATGTTTATTATATGTAATTATTTTACTAGAAAAATATATAAAGAATAACATGTGTAAAATAATTACGCCATTGTGATTTTTTTTATCGATTTCTACAGATAAACTTAAAATATTTAGTCAGAATTTTTATTAAATTTTTCTTGGCAATTTCATTTGATGTTAATTATAAACGTATTTAGCTGTTCAAATAAACATCATGTGGAAATTTTTATTCGTTTTGATATACGTGCATGAGTTTAATTGTTTTAAAATAAATACTCATCAAATTGTTTTTATATAATATGATTTTAATTTGTATATTAGTTTTGTGCTTGGTTTTGTCACAATGCATAAAGATACATTAATTGTATTGCTATACTAAAATCTAATTTGAGACAATTTTAGCCTCCGCATTCGATTAAAAAAAAAAACGTTTGTATCGCAACCATTTTTTTTTTGTTTGGCAACACAATATAGTCAAGTTGGATTACATTGGAATACGTTGAATCGTGTCAGGGTGCATCTCTTGTCGTCTGGAAATTTGTCCGAGCTCTGAATATATTTCATGTAAATAGATTATCTATACTCTCAACCATATATTAACCGTATTTTAGTTGTTATATGTTTGCCTGAAATCAAGGATGTTCCTTCATATCATAGCCTTTAACTTGTATATCCTTTTAGTTACAATTTTATTCGTGTCGTCGCAAAGGGAACACTTAATGTGGTAATTGAAAAAACGCAGAGAGTATATGTTTTATAAATTGCATTGTGAAAATGCATGGTTTGAATGGATTGGCCATCTACCATCTTTTGATATATCAACCTCTATTTACCTGCTATATTTACCGTATCAGTTTTATGGTATGTGATTGTGGCGAGAATACGTGTATTAATGTCTCGTTTATGAACTTTGTGACTAAACATCTTGCCAATAAACTCAGTAGCTACGGATTTACTCACCACTTTACCAAATTAATCAAATTAAATTAATATGATTAATATATTAGAAACTACTACAGTTTTTCGGCTAATATTTGATGTTTTTTTTTTTTTTTAAATGACATACCAAATCCAACATAGTAATGTATCCCTATGCGCTCTTGAGGCGTAAAGATCAAGACGATGATATGGAAATACTTGTTGTTTTATAATTAATAAATTTAAACTTGTAAATAATAATGTTTTTTATTAAATTCGAAGGGGAATAATTTACAATCCTAATTATTCCTACATGTTGAAGTTCCTATTGAGAAATATACTTATATTCTGTGATGATTACCACTCCCAAACCATTGCATTACGAGTATGTATTAAATTATACATAAAAATAGACGTATAATCTCACAAAATGAATAAATTAAAAACATTTAACAGAATTATTATTTCTAAATATATATATATATTTTTAAGGGATTTTTGTTTATTATCATTCTCATTACATCGACGGATACGAGTATGTTTCACATCAAACATTTAAATTTATTGCTTTTAAACACGTAAACATTTATCAATATTACGAGTAAATTTTCGTAATAAATATGTTTATGGTAGCCAGAACTAGTAGAAATATTATCGATTCAAAAAAAAATTATATGAATTAATGGTAACGAATGTAGTGATTTACTAACATTTAGATTATTCAGTCCATCGTTAACTCCATTTATGCTTGCCATCGTTAATTCGATCACAATTTATGTCCATTGCTGATTGTTGTGATCGATGTTAAAGAGGAGGTTATATTTTGTGGTGACGAATGGAATATGGCCGACGGGAACTGAAATTATTTGATCGAGGCTAAAAGGATAATGTAAATATTTTTTTTTTGTCAACAAACATCTCTACAACTGAGAATTTATACACCACTCTACTGAAATATTCAAATGTGTAATCGAATAATTAAAATTAGATCTGTTTTTTTCCAGTTGGTAAATTTCAAATTATAGTTAATTAACATCGTAATGTTGCCCAATGCGCTCTTTGTGGAGTACAATTTAAGCTGGTGTTTTGTGTTTGTCGATCAGATGAAAAATATCTCGCTAATACACTGGGTATAGCTTGAGATTGTGGCACCACTATACTGAATTGATTAGATATGAAACTGGACAACTAGAAGAATTCTACATTTGGAAAATCTAAATTTATTATTGGTAGATATTCATTGGATGTTTACTTTTATGTGGTTAATTGGTTGGCCCAAATCTGATAGGCATTTTATCACATCGCCTAAGTATAGAGTTTTCAGAGTATCTTATTTTTTCTTGTGCATTTTTTTTTTAATTACTGTTTTACTAATATTCTTTTAATGCTTTCAGTACCAGATGTGTAGTATATTCAACGATTGCTAATATGTTACCTCTTGGTTTTCTGATTTCCGTTATTAGTCAAAGAACCTGCCGTTCCAAAATTCCAATTTAAAAAATAGTATCAACTTCTTGCGGATGTATATACTTGAAATTTATCCATTATCATTTTTTTTTTTTTGTATTGTACATTATTTATTTGATAATTTTATTAATTAATTATTCATTGTTTTTTTTTTTTCCATTTCCAGTAATCATTAGCTAGCCAGAATTAACTCGGGTATTTTTCCTTATCCACAAAAAAGAAAAGAAATAATAAAATGTCGAAAAAGCCTGCTGCTGGACCGGCATTACATAAAGTAATAATGGTGGGAAGTGGAGGTGTTGGAAAATCTGCATTAACCCTTCAATTTATGTATGATGAATTTGTAGAAGATTATGAACCAACAAAAGCCGATAGTTATAGAAAAAAGGTAATTATAAAATTGACGAATAATTAAATATATGTGACAAATTTTCATGATGAATCATGTGATGATAAATACAATCATTAACTTGCAATATGATGTTTACATATGAGTACATTTTGTAATAATCAGCGTAATATTATTGTTGCCGATAAGATTGCTTAACAATGTAATTAAAAAAAAAAAAATAAACACTTACTCGTACTTGTACTTATTATACTTGCCATTTTCACATACATGTGTTTATTAATAAAACCTTGATAAAAATCGAGTACCACATCTTAACTTATTCAACTTGATAAGAATTAAAACTAAACTACATAACATCAAACATATTCATTTCAAAGAAACTTGCATTTGTATTTTTATTTTTTGTTTTTAATCTAAAATCATTTACCTTTATATTGGTTATTGCAATTTTCATGTTTTAATTGATTGTACAAGGATTTGAAAATGTAAGTGTATTTAAATTTAGTTGCATATTATTATTTCTTACTATCTTTCTTTATTTCAATTTGATAAAATTATTTTGACCGACCAAATTGCCTATTGACTTTCCACTATGTCTATTGGACAATATCTGATACCAAGAAGGTGGTCATATACTTTAGTTCAAGAGTAGCAGGAAGAATAGTGACGATAACATATACAATCTAAAGACAATAAGCAATGTTGTTGCAATAATCGTTTATTTTAGGTACAGTTCAGTTTCGGAGCCGAGTATTCGAATAGAACAGTAATGTTAAAGGACCTGCTAAATCTTGTACGGATCATATAAATTCACTAAAAATTATAGACAAACGTTCCACAGTCTTGATCGTGTGATGAAATACTAGAAAATTGTGGGATACCTTTTATTCCTATTGATGAACATTATCCGTGGTCTGCATTTTACAGTGACAAAGTGTTATTATTTAATAAAGTTGCTAATCATTCAATATAGCGGCTATATAATGGAGGTGACAAATGAAGCGTCCGACTAACACCATCAAATCGTGACTACGAAAACAACTTCATGCCTTAAAATCAGGTGTTTCATTAAAGTTAGTATACGTCTAACATGCAGACGTACACTGACGACTTATGCATGTGACACAAGTGTATTTGATACATTTCAATGACTTGTTAATCCTGGAAAAGCTGCTCTTTTAAATTTTCAATAGTTACTCAAACGTAAGTATAGGTTAATTTAATCGTATAATATGTGCAATCAAATGTATGGTTAATTAAATCTTGATTATGATTCAGATAATTTACATCAGTTGAGTGCATTGTTAAGATAAAATTCGAATATACATTATTTTGATGAGGATCTATGAATCGTTAAGTATATAGTACATGTTTCCAAGTGAATTTAGTTAATTTTTATTATAATTAACATCAACAAAAAAAAAATAAGTTGATTATGTACTGACACAGTGTGTTTGCATAATATAGAAAAGTTAAATTATTTTTTGGGTATAATTTAAATTTTATGTTTCAGTGCACATACTTGAGTGTATATTCGTTTGACCGTTTCTTCTTATAAGAAGTAAATTTTATGACTATAATTAATATGTCTAATTTATGATACCACCATACGTACAGAAATGTAGACATATAGGCAAAATGTTGATAATGCATGTTATCAGAGATTTTTTTATAAGAAATAAGTGAAAGTTGTATAATAATATAATTACATTTCTGTAAATAATTTATATCATAATGCATAAGATAGCTGATATCATATATATGTGTACCTAATAATTACTTACATGAACATATGAAAAAACTATCTACTACAATAGATAGATGCCACATTACCTCACAATTGATCAAAAACGCATTCGTATGCGACCACTTTTCAAACCGTTGCTTGAACGTTTACACGTAATTTAAAAGAATTTTTACGTCGATTCATCACTGTTGATAAAACATTCACCACTACACACCAGAAACAAACTGCCAGTTGAAGAAGTGGATAGAAACTGGTGGATACACACCAAATACTGGGCAAAATCGATTCCATTTTTTGGAAATGTTTTGAGCTCTGTTTTCTACAATTCATATGTTGTAATATTCATCGACTATTTGTCATTATTAGACCATTCGAAAATATAAATTAAGTAAAAATAAACGCATTTTGCAGCTCATACATCGGCAATTGCAATGACGAAATTACACGAATTACGTTATGAAATGCTTTCTAGTATTCTACATATTTGCACCGAGTGACTTTTACCTTTTTTTTACATTTTCCAAACATACAAAAATGTTTAGCTGGAAAGCGATTTGGAACAGATGCGAAAGTCATCGACGCAACAAACGCATACTTTACAGACCTCAAAGAAATGCTATTATAAGTAATTCCTTGTTTTATTATTTTTACTTTCATTATAAATCCGTCCTCCTATTAACTATCACGAATTTGTCGACGAAACATATAAGGACAAGTGTCCTAAATATGAATATTGCATCAATTATTCTTCTTTAAACCATTTTGTTAATTTTTTTTTTTTTTGAACTGCTGCCCCTTTTAAAAATAGGTATTGTCACACAGGTTTTTTTTTTCTAATAGGTTTGTGATGTAACAATTTTGTAAATCATACTTACAATTTCTATGATCATATCCTCTCCACCAAATTTAAGACATACATTGTAGAGGTCATCAATTCCATAACTAAGTGATGTCTATTTATATTACCAAATCTAGCACTAAGGGCGGACATTACGATGATAATTTGTCGTTGCCAATCCACATGCAACATAATACGCCAATTTAACTGGGAAACAAAGTCACCTAGTTTACTGTTGATGTGTTTATCCACCAACCTCTATGAACAAGACATTATCCGATATTAAAACAATATTTTTTGCTAAGACTATGCTCCATACTTGACCATACCATGGTAATTGGATTTTCGATGGAAAATACATTTAGGTTGACCAAACCTTTGGATGTTAAAGCGGTTACTCCATTCATCACCCAAACGTGATAAAATACCAAGCGGTGAATATGCCGAGCAACTGATGTTGTTCTTTTTGCTATATAAGACCTGTTCCGCATTGAATTTATATTTTAATTATTTGCCATTTTCTAATTGGTCTAATTGTTTGATTATTATGTGACGATTTTCTTTTTCCAATTCTTCTAATGGATATTTTTTAAAAAATACTGTTTACATTTCAACTTTCGTTATTTGAACAATGTTACGAGTGATACTATTATAAACATTTGCTGTAGATTCAAACTGAAACCAAACTAGGTCATTGTTCAATTAATAACTTAAAATACTATGACTTGATATTGCGTGTATTTAAGCAATTCAAATTATTTTTTTGATAAATATTTTGATAGTACTGAACCAGAACCAATTATTTAAGTTTATCTTTTGTTATTTATATTTAGTTTAGTATTATAAAGTAAAATAAATTAATTTTATTGTAGGTAGTTTTAGATGGTGAAGAAGTACAAATAGATATTCTTGATACGGCTGGGCAGGAGGATTATGCAGCAATACGAGATAATTACTTTAGAAGTGGTGAAGGATTTTTATGTGTATTCTCAATAACAGATGACGAAAGTTTTCAAGCAACACAGGAATTTCGGTAATTTAAATAAGAAAAATAGTTTTACAAGAAACGCACGCACGTATAATTGACTTAAGAGAATTAAAACTAAAAGATATTATATGGGGTTAGATCTATTACTGAATATATTTGTTAAGCGCAAACTTTTCTAAAAAATTAAAAATTGACCATACATTTTATAATATAAACTCACCATTTCCAAAATAAAAAAATGTAAATAATGCTGTGTGACCATTTTCAAATTTTGATGATGTTAGACATGCATTGGTATCTTATTATGAGTTGTTAGGCTATTCGCAAGATAATCAATATCACTGGAATATTATCTAGTGAGTAACGAATACAACATAGGTCGCAATAGTGATGGTCAAGAAATAGACTTTTAGTTCATCACTTATACAGTGGTTTGAGGTAAAAATTCCTGATGCAAGTCTTCCAATTTTGTTATTTCCTTTAAATTGAAAATCTGTTTTTTCGACCGAAATAAAAATATCTTTTGGACGGTCTTGTATATAGAGTCGATTGAAAAATATATAATGGACGATTACACACATACACTTAGTGTCTTTGGGAAAAGTAAACAAGCAAATTGTATCTTACTAAACTACAATTCTTGCCGAGTATCTATCAGTCTATAAGTGCATATTGGTAAGAAATACTGTCGTAAGATTATGAATTCCTGATACAAGTCTTCCAATTTTGTTAAAAATCAATGCTAATTGCCTTGGGTTAAAATCAATGCCTATTTCCTTGGGTTAAAATCAATGCTTATTTCCTTGGGTTAAAATCAATGCTTATTTCCTTGGGTTAAAATCAGTACTTATTTTCTTTATTTTTAAAATCTGTAACAGAAGAGTATAACTTTAAGCAGGTATAGTTTTTGGGCGAAATAAAAATATCTCATGGACGGTTTCATAGACGCAGCAAAAAAATATATCATGGACCATTAAGATATGGACTAAACCTACGAGTACCAGTCTTTAACATACATAAAAAAAAACCTTCGTAAAATTATCTACAAAATTTTACAATTACTAATTTTTTTTGTTTTGAATATCTTTAACAGGAGAACACAACTTTAAGCAGGTATACTTTTAAAAAAAAAAAAAAAAACATCTCATGGACGGTTGCATACATAGACTCGGTGGAAAAATATGTCATGAACGATTAGACTCGCACACTCAATGTCTTTGGGAATAGTAAACAAGCAAATCGTATCTTTCGACTATTACGATTCTTTTCGAGTATCTACCAGTGTATATTAATAAAAAAATACGATCGCAAAATTATGGATTCCTGATACCATGTCTTCCAATTTAGTTAAAATCAATGATTAATTCCTTTTTTTTTTTTGAATATCTGTAACAGGAGAGAATAACTTTAGGCAAGTATAGTTTTTTTGGGCAAAATGAACATATCTCATGAACGGTATCATATATAGACTCGATGGAAAAATATTTCATGGACGATTACAGATATAGACTCAATCGTCGTAAAATTATGGATTTCTGTCTACAAATTTCTCATAAGCTCAAATTGCGTATTTAATATGGTATTTAAGATTACGATTTTATTGTTATAACATATTGTAACTGGGTTTGCTTTGTACACTCTGCACACAACTTAATAGTATTAATCCTAGCAATTAAACAATAAGGCTACTGAATACTAGAAATTTAATAACTCGTCAAACTGAACTTTTAGAAACACCGTTAATATTGTAGAATTGTACTTAGTTACATTTGCTGATAGAAAGTGTATGCATCCAGTTTTTTTTTTTTTTTTCGTAAATATTCTTATCATACCTGCATTCTGTTCGTATTTTATTTTAAAATTTTATAACAAATTTGTATCCAAATGTTTCATTATGTCTTTATTTTCAATTCAAATGGAATAATAATAAATGTATGGCGATCAAAATTTCTCTATTGTGCATACGAGAATGTTAGACAATTCAAACACGGCTGTTCATTGCTAGTTGGTGAGAATCTTTATTGTAGCCCTTGATCTCGTATTATATACGCTGCCGTGGCTTTCAAATCTTTTGTCGACATTAAACAATCGATCACGCCAACGTATTTTAAATGGTGAACAAATAAAATTTTATGTCGTAACTTTTTAATATCGCTTTGGCGAAGTCACTAAACTCCCCCCAAAAAATAAGTTATAACTATACAATATAACTGTTTCTGTTATTTATCGTGTGACAGGTACTCTCAATCAATCCCCATACTATGTTAGCTTGAAACATACTGCGTATCTGTATTTTATAATTGTAAGATGCATTATATAGTTTTATTTATTTTTTTTTGTTTTTAATAAACATTTTTAATAACAGGGAACAAATTTTACGTGTAAAAAATGATGAAAGCATACCATTTTTATTAGTTGGTAATAAATGTGATTTAAATGACAAACGTAAAGTTCCGTTGTCCGAGTGTCAGGGTCGTGCACAACAATGGGGTGTTCCATATGTGGAAACTTCAGCTAAAACAAGAGAAAATGTTGATAAGGTAACATTTACATAATATTTTAATTTACCTTTTTTTTTTTTTTGTAACACAATTATCTTTGTTTAATCTTTTTTGAAATTAACATAATATATTTTTGTTGCACATTAATATTATTGTCTTAATTGAAAAATGAAAGAAATTATTTTTAAAACAATATTATCTATGCATGTCATTTCACACACATTTTATTTAACAGTTTTTAATTTTTGTTTATATTGTTTTTTGTTTTTATTTCTTTGCTTTTCAAATGCCATCATTCATATTATTAAAAAATTGGAAATAAAAAACAACAACAAAACGAAATTTAATAAAATATTTCAGGTATTTTTTGATCTGATGCGTGAGATACGTTCACGAAAAACGGAAGACTCAAAGACAACAAGTGGTCGAGCAAAAGATAAATGCAAGAGACGAAAATTGAAGTGTATATTAATTTAGATATAGGAGGTGCTCACTTTAATAATATTTTTTTAATTTTTTTTTTTTTGTTTATAAATTAATTATTTATAATAATGATTATCATTTTTGCTTGTTGCTTTATTGTTTGTCGTAAAGTACCTACACTTTTTTTCATACACATTTTTATAGTCATTTGATGCAAAGTTGTTACTATTAAATTTATTATAACCGAACTTCTTGTTTTGCAATCTATTTCTATAACACATATATATCTGTGTTGTGTATCGTCACACTTTGCATTTAATGCGTTCCAAGTCATTTTGAATAATCGATAACCAAGCAGTTTGGTGTGGACGATCACGTTTTCTTACATCATTACTATAATTTAATGCCAATGTTACACACACAACGATCACCCATTTTAATCTATTTTAAGTTATATTATTGACAATAGCTCCAAATTTTAAACTACCTTTAATATACTTGTTCAATGGTGCTCCGGATTACCATCTCAAGATTCTTATTTGTGTAATTACTGCATATAATTTCTTTTAGCATTAAATTATTAACGGTCAAACAACAATTTTTCATACACGTCCCCCCTTGACTTTTGTTTGTATTTTTCGATCACAACGTCGGACACCAATATCCACTTGATCACCAACCGCAATTTATTCGAAAATATTTAACTTTGAATAAATTGCGATAGATTTTACCAGTTGTTGCTATAATTGAACCAAATTATTTAAATTTTTCAGTAAATCGAATGATCGTTGTCTAATATGATCGTGTTTTACAGAGTCATCACTGGATTCCTTTTTAAGGGAAAATACATGTATTCTGTTTTAGTATGGCTTATACGTGGTCCGTTAGCATGTATGATTTATTCGAAGTTAATTATCATCATCGATTTTACCAGTTATTGCGATAATTGATTCCAATTATTTAAATATTTTAGTAAATTGAATGATCGTCCAATATGATTGTGTTTTACCGACTAATCACTGGATTCTCATTAAATCCCAAAAATACATATATGTATTCTGTTTTGGTATACGTAGTCCGTTAGCATGTATGTCACCTGAAAATGCCATAGTCCATTAAAGAGGATCCTGTATTGTAGTAGAAAGTTATTGCATAACAGTGATAAAGATTAATAGACTTAATGTAGCACTTACCGTTGGCATGTATCAAACATGCCAACGGTAAGATGAAATGAACAAAAAAAAAAAAAATAAATTTGGTATTTTAAGATTTATTCGTTGATTACCTACCTGGTGCTTTTGACAAATGGCAAATCCGAATTTGTTGTCTTAAATATTTATTACATCACGAAGACTGGTGGTTTAAAAAAATTATTTCCCATATTTCCACAAATCTGAAAGGTTTATCATGTTTATCTTTTTCACAATCATTTTCCATTTTCTGTTTTGTAATTGCATAGACTAATCACAAAATAAGATTTAATTCAATTAATCTACCGATGAGAATATCCGTTTTCGTTTAGCAGCTGATCGAATAATAGTTTGCATCTATTATTTACATGAATGACAGCACAATCAAAATATTTCCATTTTCATCTTTGTATAAACAATGCGTATATAATAGTAGTGGCACTAAATGAATATTGTGATTTTAATTCCGTAAAATGCGTTTTTATGTAAATCTTTTTTATTTAAGTATTTTGTAAAGAAGAATTGTCCAATTAATTAAATGGAACAATACACAAATCAACAAAACCAATCGAAATCATTGTATTTTACTTTGGAAAATCTACAACTCTTGCATATCGCCAATGTGTGAACTGGACCCCTCATAGCCAACAAATAAACTGTCTGGTTGCAAATTGTCGACAACAAGGTACAGTAAATTACGTTGCGGCACCCGCAGATAAAAATATTGAACGTATGCGGGATATTATGCAGAAAAACATCAACAGCAAAATGTTCAACATAACTTCAGCTATCACGATCGTCGTTACAGCCGACATACTACTTTATTATTTCATTTATTTCCCAATTTACTAATATGTACACTACAACATATGAGCTACGAATGATAATCAGTTCATCAGCGACAATTACATTCATGGTATGTCGTGCGAAGGGATAATTGGCACATATTTGTTTGACAATAAAGGCGATGTCACGTGATCAATATAGACGATATTGTAAATTTTTTTTTTTTTTTAAGATCAGCTGTTTGTTTTTTAACAGCTGGTCTTACGATCATTTTCCAATCCTTTTGGTGTTAACAGGATGGAGTCACAGTGCATACTACAAGGTTGTCAATTGGTGATCGCATGCCATATATGATTTTTCACAATTAAATCAAAAATGTTGTTAATATATCTACTAAATAAAAAAAATGTATAAAAGAATTTAAACTACAATGTTCATTTTGCCACACTGTATATCTTTTAATTGCACTATTCTCTTTGTGCTGCAATTTTATATATCTTCTTCTTCTTCTTCTTCTTCTTCCTTGCCTTTTTCCTTATTCAGGGTCGGCCCTCCTACTTCTCAATCTATTTTTCCACAAGTTTC
>JANSTX010008147.1:2613-19626 GCA_027564355.1 Penthetria funebris | reverse complement strand
TTCTAGGTACGACATATCAACTATTTTGCAATTCTCTTTAATGTATATTTATGTATTATGGAGTGATCCGTTAAACAGTTTCCAGGGCCTACAATAATTGGCAACCAATTATACGTTTCTCTAGTTTTATTTAGTTATTTGCATTTGTTTTAATTATTTTGTATTTATTTATTTTATTTTTTTTTTTTTAATATTACATTAGGCTGGCAAATTAAAACATCGTTCAAAACATGATGTTACACAGGAACAAACTACTGGAATTGGTTCAAATTTAAAAAGTATTATTATTGTTGCTATATTAATGTTACTTATGATGTTTGTTGTACATTGTACATGGGTAACTGGTAATGCATATTCAAGTCCTTCAATAGTGTTAGCATTTTATAATAGTGCTGATGGGTATATATTTTAATATTATATTATAAATTTAGTTATTTATGTTAAATCATGTTTTATTAATATTTTTAGAACACGAAATATTCTTGATGATTTCCGTGAAGCATATTATTGGTTATCACAAAATACACATGATGATGCACGTGTTATGTCTTGGTGGGATTATGGTTATCAGATAGCGGGTATGGCAAATCGAACGACACTGGTGGATAATAATACGTGGAATAATAGTCATATAGCATTAGTTGGTAAAGCAATGTCATCATCAGAAGAAAAAGCCTATGAAATTATGACGTCATTGGATGTTGATTATGTACTAGTTATATTTGGCGGTGTTATTGGTTATTCAGGTGATGATATAAATAAATTTTTATGGATGGTACGTATTGCGGAAGGGGAACATCCCAAAGATATACGTGAAAGTGATTTTTTTACCGATAAGGGAGAATTTCGTGTCGATGAAGAAGGTGCACCTGCATTATTAAATTGTCTTATGTATAAATTAAGTTATTATAAATTTGGTGAATTAAAATTGGATTATAGGTAATTTATTAGTAATATCAATTGATATATTTTAGTCTGCCATTTTTTAAAAAAAAAAAAAAATCTTTATCCTTATGTAGAGGACCTACCGGTTTTGATCGTACAAGAAATGCAGTAATTGGTAATAAAGATTTTGAATTGACATATCTTGAAGAGGCTTATACATCCGAGCATTGGTTAGTAAGAATTTACAGAGTTAAGAAACCAAATGAATTTAATCGACCTGCTATAAATTCAAATGACAGAATAGTACCATCATCAGATTTTGTATCAAAAAAGGTAAATTTAATTATTACATAATTTTTTGAATATTAAAAATTTTATATATTAATATATATTAATAGTCATCAAGAAAACGTAGAGGTTTAATAAAAAATAGACCCGTTGTCGTAAAGGGTAAACGACCAATTAAATAGAAGTGATGCAACAAAATTAAGTGAGGAATAGAAATTCAACTGCAAAAAATTGAGAAAATTCAAATAATTTAAAAATTACAAAACTAATAATTATTTGTGTGGCCTTATGAATATTATTTTGTGTATTTTTTTTTTATAATTTATATCATTATTTCTTGGTATATATTTTCTATGTACACACACTTCAGCATCCATACATTTTTTTTAAAAAATAATTTAGCATTTTATTCCAAGGGATTGTCGATTTATTTTATAAGGGAATTTGACACGACACAATATTTTGGATTATTTAAATATTATAATTTTTTTTTTTTTTCTCTTTATTTTTTTGGTTTAATCTAGCTAATATATAGGATACAAATGATATGTTGTTTTGTTACTTTTGAATGCATTTTGTGTTGTTATTTGTCGATTTAATAAAGTCGATTAATAAGACTGATTTGATTTTTTTTTAATTGTTATTCACGATACTGATATCCAAATATGTAGAAATTTTTTATATCAATATGGTACTCTTCTGTATATATAGATGTGCACACCAATTAAAAACTTCGTTTTGTCGTATCACACATGAAATTATTAGGAAGGAGTTTATCGATATGGTCATCGGGGATGTGTACCGAAATTAAAAAAATAAATTGTTAAATATCGAACGTTCACCAAAATTTAAGAAAATTTTTTTTTTGAGCAATGTCAAATGCAAGAAAATAGTTTTTTTAATAATCATTTTCGTTTGTAGCGTGGTGAGATAAGTGTGCGTTTGTTTTGTCCCTTTATTTTTCCATTCCAACATTGGAATAATTTTTTTTTGCGTCAAAAAACATTTTGTTTTACATAAATTAAATAACAATGACAACCACAGAAACTTTAGTAAATGGTGATAGTGTAATTAATATACGTTCGAATTTATATAATTCTAATGTTACTGTAGTTTTGGGAGCTCAATGGGGTGACGAAGGAAAAGGTAAAGTCGTTGACATGCTTGCGACAAATGCTGATATTGTATGCCGTTGTCAAGTAATTTATATTTATTATTTCTAAAATTATGTAATATAATATAACCGTAATAGAAGTTATGAAGAATAATTTAACCTCCAATTGTAAATAAAAAATTATGAAAATATATTTATTATATTATAGTAAAATAAAGATCAAAATGTTTGATTTTATTTATTTCCGTATAGATAATAATTTTTAATCCATTTCATTATTTCAATATTTTATATTTGTTGTAAAACACACACTACGCATTACGCATAAGTTTCGGTTGAGGTGTTTATTTCTATTGAAGTTATTGTCATTAACAACATGTTTCGTTTGCCTAATTTGCAAAAGGAAAATAAAAACACCCGAAACACAGTGTTCTTATATACACAGTGAGTGCAGTAATTGTAAAAATAAACTAACTTATAAATTAAAGATGTAATCAACAATATGTGTTATGCTAGTTTTTCTTTTTTTTTCAGTATCATATGATTTTTTTTTTATTTTAATTTAATACTAACTACAAAACATATTGTCTTTAGAAAATGTTAAATTTTTCAAGGTCATTGGGCCTCGCGCACACCAAACATTTTCAAAGAAAAGTCTAGCAATTAAAACTATGATCTATATTTTTGACAATTAACATATTATATATAAAATTGTGTTTGCCATTCAATTAATTAATGTATTAATATGGTAATGTAGTCTGAGATAGTATCAATCACAAAATTGAATTGAATTCTTGATCGAATGCTGCCCTGTGGTGGTGGGGACTAACTAGACTAAGATTAGAAGTCCATTTAACTCCACAAACATATTCAGCTGTGTGTATGCTATATTGCACGTCGACAAATAACCTCGAATTTGATGGAGAAAAAAAAACAATGCTACCTGTCGCAGGTGGCACCAAGATCTTAACTTCGCTAACTACATTTATCTCCTATCGCAAACTGAATCACACCAAGGGTGAAATTCGAAGACAAGACTAATGACGTTTGGTACATCTACAACATGTTCAATTACAGTCAATGACGAAGCAAGAGATGAAGTATATGCTTCCAATATTTTTTTTAAACAAAATTTATAGTGGTGATGAAACAGTTGTAAACTTCCGCACACAGAAGGCTCGTCAATTGTTTCTAAATAGAGTCTGGCGGTCGTCACAAATTTGAAAAAAAAAACCCATAAAATCATCGTGTTTCAAATTCAAGTTTTCGTGAATAGATACCTCAGACACATACTAAAAATATTGTAACCAAATCTTAAATAAAACGAGAGTTTGTGGAGACTGACAGATTTAGAAGCGATGCATATAGTTGGCAATCGAAGAAAGTGGAAGTGGATCGAGCCTGACCGGTCGGTGATATCGCAAAATACCCCAGGGTAAACAAAGCACCGTTATAAAGGAGTCTATTACCAGTTATAGGGGAGTGAGTTGATCGTACATCGTATCTGATAGATTATCATCAATAATACGACCTTATAATTCTGATTTCTGACATCGATGCGTAAACAATATTCAATAAATTTTTTCAATTTTATAATAGTTGATTTACTATACTAAAATTTCCATAGCATACATGTGCATTGTGATATAATATTGTACACATTTTTCTCGTCAAATATACTTAGTACCCTGACAATAATTGCATAATACAATACGCTTCTTTCTATAATCTTAGACAATTATGACAATTACAAGTGTTCCTGAAGTACATGATAAAATCTTTTTATGTGATAAAATCCAATTATGTCGCACACCTTTTACGATTTATAAAACTCAAGTATAGTACTTGCTATTTGGACGCACGAAGTACGAACTGATAAGATTATTTACAACGTACGCGTATTTGATAATTATCTATACTACAAATTTTTGAATTTATTTTTGTTAGTGCAAAATTATGGCAACTGGCTATTTATTATTTACACACGCTAGACTGCCAAATTATTAAGAAAAATTAAAACGAGTTGCTAATTATAAATGCTATTATGTTTAAAATTTACTAGAATTAGTTTACCTACAGTACGTGTAAGATTATATTGTAAACTTTGATATAAATACATGATATACGTAATTTATTTCATATTATACAATTGATAAGTTTTTTTAGGTCATGGAATTGTACAGTTTTTTCCCCCATATGCTTCCAGATTCCAATACAAATTTATACAATACAAGTTTTGATTCTTCAAACGGATATCAATTATAAACTACTATAGAATGAGTACATTTTGAATGTAAAAAAATTTTAAAAATGAAGAGGCACGTTTCGCATGCATAGGGACCAACATTGTTTCTAAAACAAATGTTCACAATCTACACTCTATCTCATGTTTCCTTTGTTGCATCTGAAATTTTCACAAAATTGCAACTTTCTATTTACTTTTTTTATTCATTTTTTGTTAGAAAACAGGATGGAAAAACATGTAACACTAGTTTTAATATAAGATATAAAAGTTAGTTATTCAAAAATTTAATTTCGCAGTATAAATAATTAAATTTTTAAGTTTAATAAAATAAAATAAAGAATTGTTATAATTATTGCCCAAATAATATTATAATTGATAATTTTTTTAAATTCTGAAAAGCTAATAATAAATAATAAGACAGTATGGGAACAAAAATCCAAATACAATTCCATAATTCTAATAATTGAGAAGTTTTACCTAAGTTGGTAAAATATTTGTTTAAATAAAAGAATCTATTTAACTGACAATTAAAAGTTGGTCATCATCTCGATCTTCAACCGTCATTTTTTACGATCTCTTGTCAGTCCCTTTGCTACCCATCCCAATTCATGGGTACTAGCCTCCTTAATGACAGGTCTTCACCACGTTGTTTTTGGGCGACCGTTTTTTCTAATACCATGCGGATTCCAGCCAAGTGCGTATTTTGCAGTATCACCGAGCGGTCGCTCCAGTGTATGACCGATCAAATTCCACTTTCTTCGGTTGACAATTTCGTTCATCGCCTCCAGATCTAACAGTTTCCACAAATTCTCACTTGTTATTGTATTTGGCCAGACAATTTTTAGTATGCGTCTGAGACACCTATTGACAAAAACTTGAATTTGTTACACGATGTTATTTGTCGGCTTCCAATTTTCAAAGCCATACAATAGTGCCAATAAACAATTTTTAAAATGCGCAACTTTAGATTTTTATTAGTTTCGTCTTTGAAACATTGATTTTTAGACCGTATTTCACTAGTCGTTCCAAATCCACTCAGTTTGTGAAAGGAAGCAAAAGTCATTTCGGAAAGTCACGATTTTCAAGTCGACTGGTAAGACCCAATCTGATACCAAGCGGTTCAAAGTTTACTTTGGTAATAACCCAAAACAACACAAGAACAATAGTGGTGACAGTATACATCCCTGTTTTACACCCGAATGTAACAACATTAAAAATATCACCAAGCCTTACGCGATACAAAACTACATTGTCAATAACGATATAGACCGCGGTACATAAATATTAAAGTAGTGAATATATGTTTGTCCATTTATTTTAAAATTTTGTGACAGAATTTCTTCCTTGAGGAAGTTGCCGTTTAAATTGTATGCATTTTATATGATTCATCATTTATATACTCTCCACCGACTAAAATAAATGATTTAGCCAACTATGTATTCATATGTTTAAAATTTAATGTATATGTGTAATTAGCGTTTAGTATCTACACATTTCTATAAAATAATATATGCAAAAATTATTATCTTCTCTATATTGAAAATAGATTAAGCTATGCCAGCCAAGAAAAATCCTCTTCATGTATTGTAATTACAACTTATGTAATTCAAAACAACGCAATAAATTTTTAAAAAAAGGCAAATCATCCTATTTTTTTGCACAATTATGTACATATAGTAAAATATGATTCAACAATGAATTCTTAATGTGCTAAAAAAAAATTCATTCATTATTATTTCCAACTTTACTTCCGTCAAAATTTTTAATAACAATACAATTCTGCTTTCCAAATTTCTGCATATCTTGACCAACAATTTATAATGGAATTAAACGTATGCTGAAGGTTACTCAAATAAGATCATTAACAGATATTTGAAAAGGGTTTTTTCTTCTGTTTTTTTCTAATAGTAATTTAAAATCTATATTGGTTACATTGGTGAGGTAAAGATGAGTTGTGATACTTTGATAGTCGGCCATTCGTCACCGCAGCTAATTATGTTACTATATAATTATGAAACTAAGAAATTGTTGATTGTATTATTCTACTTCTATTATTCTCTTTGTATTGATCTCATCAAATAAATGCTGCTCGACATTTTATTGCTAACATCTTGACACAAAAAGAAAAAAGAATAGCCAGTTGTTTCTTGTATTTTAAGAAACAGTTGGTTAGGTAAATAGTGCTGCTTTGATTTACGTTTGTAAAACAAAAAAAAAAGTGTGTATTCTTGTATATTTTTATCGGAGAATCACATGCTTAAGTGATCCTGTCCCTGGCCGGAATATTTGAGAAAATTGGCAATTTGCCAATAAATGTTTACAATATTTCTAACTTTTTGCTTAAAAAAATTATATTTTTATTTTCGATTTCATAATAATAATAAGAAGATACAGCTAATTTCTACTTATTGTTATGATGCTTATTTATATAACAAACAAATTAAGATTATCTTTAAATTTGCAATGAATATAAACAAATCAGCAATTGAGTTGTAAACTTAACTTGCAGCAAATTTTTACAATGTACTATGGTTGTTTGATGAATATGTATAACTCAGAAGAATTGTAGTGGAGGAGAAATGATAATTAAAATGCATGATATTATTTTAAATGACCGTCGTGTGTAAACTTTCTACATTGGTGCCGCGTAACAATTTGTTGAACCTGTTCACACTTAATCCCAATGAAATTCTACAAATTATACTATTATTAATGATTGTTTCTAAACATGAACAAAACAGATTGACCATCTCTATATTCTCATTTTGATTATGTGTTATTTTTCCAAATGGTCCGTTTTAACTGATGCAACATTCAGAACATATTGCACTGCAGTTTCATACACACTATCCTTTACCTTTAACGCTATTTTTTGATCACATAAAATACCGGGCATCGATATTCACTAGATCCAACACCTATCTTATATTTCGATGTTGAATATATCATCTATTTTACCGTTGGTTGGGAAACTATATGTATTCTGTCAGTTGATACCTCCTACACCGTAATATATACTTCAGGAATTGAGAGCATGTAAATTAATCGCATACTTTTTTAGATTATATAAAATCCATAACGAAACATTTTCAATTTACAGGGTGGCAATAATGCTGGACATACTGTTGTGGTAAAAGGAAAGGAATTCGATTTTCATTTACTACCCAGTGGTATTATTAATGAGAAATGTGTTTCAATCATCGGTAAGTAGAATATTTTAGTGTATTATTATTAATGTCAGAATACAATAGTTATGTTTTTTAATTTATTTATTATTCTTATCGTAATTGAATTTTAAATATTATGAATTTTTGAAGTGGATCTGTAAATCTTGTAAATGAACATATCGCCATTTTAATATTTAGATTACGACGTGCACCAATAATAAATTCGCTGATATTATGAACTCAAATCTGTTAGTGTTTCATGTGCTGAAATAAAGAATCAAATACTAAATATACCATGCCAATAATTATTTGACGCCTTAATTGACTTTTTTCGAGCTATTTATCGACAAATTATTATTATGGGTGGCAAATTGTCCATTTTTTTGGTTAGTATCGATGGTTGGTTGCGTTGATTATCGAGGCAAGTTTCAAATTGTCACACACCATACTCAATATGTATCTTTATATGTATAACGACATTTTTATTCCTATTGATGCCATAACAAGTGAATATTGATAAACCTCAGCAAGGAGCCGTTAAATCTCGATTTTATTGTAAGTTATTCATTTGTCAATATTTTGATATAAACCTTTTGTGAAAGATATCACCTGATGCAGTACATTGTCAACTATCTAAATACTTGTATACTTTTTAATGCAATGATATAGAAATTGATTTGATTTCTTTCTTCAGACAAGGGACAATATAAAACATAAAATTGAACTTGCAACACATCTAAATAAAGAAAATAATTCAAGTGACAGAACCTTGACATAATCCTAATAGAAAACATATAAATTTTATTTTATTTTTGTATGTTTTACTAGACAAGACTATACATTTCAAATAGTCGCAAGTTAAAATTTTAAATATTTTAACATTCAATAAATTTAGTTTTTAAAAAATACCATCGTTAAATTCTTCATAAGAAAAATATTATAAATTTAAAGGAATATTTTTTTAATGTTTTTTTACTATATTTGGATTGCACTATGTGAATAAATTCAATTGTGATGAATAATAAAACTATTATTCTTGATGAAGTCATAGAAACAATTAATGATACATTACGAAATGAGAAAATAAAGTCTATCTTTTGAATTCAATCAGAATTCAAAATTTGTATTGTAACAGATTTCATTGTCATCATTTCGACCTTAATTTTTGTAGAGGACATCTGTCACCCACTCACTTGAATATTACATTTGTTTTATATATACAAATTACTCTTTTACCAACATAGAACTACAATAGCAATAAACTTTATCATTCGTATTAAAAAATATGCAAGTATCGTTATCATCATCATTTTCATCTTGATCTTTTCACATCACCATTTAGATGGCTAGGTCAATAACTAAACTATGTTTCTGTGAATATTCTTCGCTGAGTAGAGTAAAGTGTGTAAGCAATTTGATGAACTTGTTTTTGTTAGGTATCTCACATAAATCAAGAAATTTGATTTATTCCTAAACCAAATAGAAAATCCTTTGCTGATTCAAAAGCGTTAAGTTCTTTCGATCTAACGTCATTTCTATTAAAGTTGATGCAACGAATCATTGATGCAAAACTAAGGGCTGATAATATGTTTATTATTAGTAAGTATCAATTCACTTATCAAGTGTAAGTCTACGGAAACGGCTTTGCAAATCAAAATTATAAAGGAATTGACAAATAAAACCATTGTCCTGGATGCATTTGATAATACATTTTTAAAATAAATTCGGAAGTATTTAAGCATATATGGAAAGTATCCAATGGTTACTCAATGGATTAGAAATGTGAACGAAACCAGATTGGTGACGCTGAACTTTTGCAATGATGAAAATTCAGCTACCATTGGATTATTTACAGGGTGTCTTGTTATCTTCTCCACTGTGATCAATAGTTATTAACGAACTGATAACTTAACAAGGAGAAATTTTTTATGAATGGATATACACTGATTATCTTTTAATCCTCATAGAATGACAATGTTATGATTGCATATCAGGTTTTATGACTACTTTACTCGATATGTTAAGGTGGTGTAAGTTGAGGGGATCCCAAACAAGACTACAATTGTTCCTTCCACTAGAAAAAGTGGGAAACAGAACAGGCAATTTGATAGTGAAATACGACTTTTTTCCATAGTTAAATACTTCGAAATAATATTGAATTTACTGGAATGCTCACATTGATGAAATGAATCATGTGTACGTGTCCAAAACAAAAAAATAACAATACTCTCAGATAGTCAGATTGTGCTTTTAACATTCGATTAAACGAATTTAGATCCAAATTAGTACAGACGGGAATTGGTTATCTTTGATATGGATTCGCGGGCATTCTGACTGCGTAGGAGATAAAAAGGGTGCTAATGCGTTTAGTAGGAGTTTTATGCGGTATTAGCCAATTTTTGTCATACTTTTAGACAGGTCATAAAGGACAATAATATGTTCCTTCGGTTGAAAGATGTAGAGAACTTCTTAGAAGTAGTAGGGAAGACATTGAGCATACTACTATGCAAGAAAAAAAAACATATGTTCCCAATTGTTAATGGTACAGATTCAATTCAAATAATGTATGTTCCGATCTCGCCAATTATTTGAGTTCGTTTAATTAATTTTCTCTTACGATTTGATTGTGATACATTATAATATGCTGACTAAGTATCTATCATCATTGTATTGCTGATTATAAACAGTTGCTAATTTGTTTTTTTTTTTTTTTGACTATATTTTATAACTCTTATGCATCATACCGCAAAACACAACCAAATTTAATTCCACAAGTATTTTAAATCATGAATCAATATAGAATTTAGATGATGAAATAAACAACGTTCATTTCTATTTGATAATCAAATTAACTATACATTTTTTTATAGTATATTATTATGACTGGTCTATTTAATTAAAGAATAAATAAATGTTTCAGTATTAATGTACTACATACAAGTATTCTATTCGATGTACTCGGTATGTTTACATATTCAAAGTAGCACTAAAATAATGTTGAGACGTACTCGCGTATATATAATAAAAAGTATCAATAGGATAAGAATTAGACCCCCATTTAAATTGATCCACCTTTAATATATATTTTATGTGTTATATTATAACTTCCTGTTTGTTCTCATAATATTTATCGATGTTTTTATCATCATTATAGATATCAATAAACATATGAAAGCTAATTATTATAAGAGGAACGAGCATATAAAACACATTTGAATTTGTATTATTTTCCATTTAAATCATGTGATGATGCCTACGAGTATGTCAGCGGTTTTTCGCAGATCAAATAAATATATACTATGTACTACATATTATTAAGTAATTAATAGTATCTATTTCGTTATGTTAATATGTACGATGTTTTGAAAGCACTGTTTAATGACGCTAGTCCATTAAGTTTATCATATACGTATTTAATAGTTAGCATAAGTATCTGCTTCGGACTCCAATGCCGTAATATAATTTTACACTAATTAGATTACTACTACAGCTTATCATCATAAACCCCCATATTGAAAAAATCACAATGTTATGAATGTGTAATCTCCAGGTGACAATGGTAAACATTTTCTGACTGTGTGTAGTTTGGTGGTGCAGTGCCCTCAAAATCAATGTATGATAATAAGAAATGCCGACCAATATTACCTAGATGCATTGATATTTATCACCTGCATTGTAAACAAACGCATAACTGCAAGACACCAATATTTTCATTTATGCCTTAGGATCGTCTTATACCTCTATTTTATTTTATAATTAATTTAATGTCCAAATTGTATGTGTATATATGAATGATTATTGGTATGATATAATTGTCATACACAGCAATTATTTAAGGTCAATATGATTGATGTTCTCATCGGTACGGTACTTGCACTTCATAATATACATTGTATAACCATAATATTTGCTGCTTCAATGGTACTACTTACGTTTTGTTGAATAATTTGTTGGAAAATACATGCGAATTCGGTAATAATGCCGTTCATAAAGAATTTGAAATGATGCTTGGTGCAATATTGTATATTTGAAATTAAATACATTAAAAATTAATACATTAAAGAATAGGATATAGCCCAAATTACAGCGTCCAATGTTACCTAGTGAATCAAATATTCAAACAATTATGGTATGATCAATAATAGTCGGATTGTGAAACCCTATCAAATACTCTACATATAAAAAAATCAATCAAATTTAGTCACACAATTCATAATATACACAATTGATCTCAACTTTACAAAAGACATGCTATGCAGTGCATACCATCTTCTGGGACCATAAAATTAACTGTAATATATACATAGTTGAATTTTAGAAGAAACTAACATCCAGTAAAATATAACTGGTCTTATTTAGCAGATAAATGTTAAGAACACAACGCGAATTAAAGTAAATACAAAGTTCACAAATGGCATACCAATATAAACTGAAATCCGTCAGGCCCAACATTGTTCAATATGCTTATAAATAAAATCATACTGAAAATTAAATCTACTGGTTATAGAATTTGTTATGTGGACGATGCTGTTCTCATTGCCGAAAATGAGTACGCATTGCAACATCTATTATTTGCATTTAAACAAGGTGCTGAAAACTTTGATATCTACGATGAAAATAAAATCAATTGTTAAAGCCAACGAACCAATAATATACAAACTAGTGGTAGATAACATACCAATTGAGCAATTCATGAGTTTCCGTTCATTGGGTATACAAACAAGCAGCTATCGAGATGTTACTGTAGAAGTTCGCTATCAAACAAGTTCATGTTACTAGAAAGCAAAGTACTAGTTTATAAAACATGTGTAAGACCTATTTTACCATATGCAGTGGAAACCCGCAGTGATATGTCCAAAAGTCGCCAGAAAATAAGATGACAGTGGACCATCATTAAAGAGGTATCATTAAATAAGTTGTGTAGTGAAATGAAGGTGTTTGCCTGAATCATAATCAACGACATTTATTCGTTGACGTCCTTATGCTTCCCTTCAAGATGACGATGATGACTACTTACTTTTTATAAATACTGTTTTTTAAAATACTCGTTTTAATTTATACATTTAATGCTAAAGTATTTAACATAAATAAGTAATGTTATTATTGATTTTGTTGGTGATGTTAGTACTATGACATTTAAAACAAATACTAAAGTACTGTTAAATATAATCACTAAAATAAATTAAAGAAATGGAAAATAATTGTAAATTTTACAATAGAAATTATTTAAATTTGTGCCTGGTACACCGCAAATTGTTTATTATTATTGAGCTAATTATTGCGTGTTAATAAATAGTTAGTTTTTTTTTTACTTTTATTTTATTTAATTTATTTCATAATTCTTTTGCCATTAAATTAATCTATGTTCATACTGAGATAGTCTAAAATTCGATTCCTACATCATCAGTATCTTTGTCTTCACGCCTCATGGTCACATTTTGTGTTATTGCAATGTTAATTTTTTACCGTTTGTAATCATCATCTCGACATTTACTTTACGCAGGAGCATATGATGTCAACGAGCAATAGCCATTGTTCATGATCTCTGTCCAGTACCTTAACTTCACTGCATCCCCTAGACTACTTAATAACGGTTCTTGGTTGTATTTTTTTTTATTGACGAGCGATCTTGTATTACCCTGCGAATTCGAGTCAACAGTGTATTTTGCAATATCAACGACTGGTCGCTTCAGTGTATGGCGAATCCAATTCCACTTTCTTCAGTTGACAATTCTGTGCATCACATCGCCTTCAGATTTTCAATGTCCACATATTCTTGTTTGATATTGTAAAATTTTTAGTATACACCTGATAGGTGCCCTATTGACGAAAACTTGAATTTGTGACTCGATGTAATCACCTTCCAAGTTTCGCCGCCATATGAACCGATAGACAATTAATTTTAAAGATACGCAACTTTATATTTTTTAATTTGTACCGCTAAAATATTCATCTATACCAAATATTTGACTTTGACTGTATGCGAAACTTTACATTTGTTTCAGCACCACCATCAATTATCAAAAAAACTTCTCATATATTGGGTGTCTTCTACTTTATCTATTTGTTATTATTACATTGACCGCAGGAGAAGACTTCATGTTTTAAATAATTTAACCTAAGTTGTGACTTGTGAGCTGTGATTTACAAGTCGTTCACCCTCATTGTTTGACTTCGTTTGTGATATCAAAAATGTAGTTTAGTATAGTTTTTATCATTCCTATTTGTCTATAATTTTATTTCTTCTATTTTTTTTACAGGTAATGGAGTGGTAATTCATTTACCGGGCCTATTTGATGAACTAGAAAAAAATGAAGCAAAAGGACTTCTTAATTGGCAAAATCGATTAATTGTCTCGGATCGAGCACATTTGGTCTTTGATTTTCATCAACAGGTTGATGGACTTCAGGAAGCTGAGAAGGCAGATTTAGGAAAATCCCTTGGCACAACAAAAAAAGGAATTGGTCCAGCATATGCTAGTAAGGCAACAAGAAATGGAATCCGTGTTGGTGATTTACTTGGCGATTTTAATTTATTTAGCGAAAAGTATTGTTTTTGTTTTGTTTTTAAAAAAATACATTTTCTTGAGCAACTAATTTGATTTATATTTCTAATTTGTCATTTGTCTAGATTTCGGTCTATAGTTACTACTTATCAAAGGTTGTTTCCTGGTTTTAGTGTGGATATTGATGCTGAGCTTAAAAGGTGTTTTTGGTCGTTTTTTTCTCTTTTTTTTATGCCTTTTTATTATTGTTCTTTCATTGTTGATACTATCCATCTATTTTAAATAATCCATCTATTTTTAATATACAGATATGGTGAATATGCTGAAAGATTACGTCCACTAGTTAAGGATACAATTTCATATTTACATAAAGCATTAAGAGAAGGACGTTCAGTTTTAGTTGAAGGTGCTAATGCAGCTATGTTAGATATTGATTTTGGTAATTAATTAATAAACATATTAAATTTTATTTTATTTAAAACTAAAAAAAAACACACGTATATTATTTTGTTTTATATTTTTAGGAACATATCCTTATGTAACAAGTAGTAATTGCAGTATTGGTGGTGTACTTACTGGATTAGGTTTACCTCCGCAAACAATTGGTGAAACTATTGGTGTTATTAAAGCTTATACAACACGTGTTGGTGACGGACCATTTCCTACAGAACTATTTGATGATGTTGGTGATGTGTTACAGACACGTGGTGGAGAATTTGGTGTGACCACAAAACGCAAACGACGATGTGGTTGGCTGGATCTTGTATTATTAAATTATACATCAATGGTCAATGGATATACAAGTATTTGTTTAACAAAACTTGATATTCTTGATACTTTACCAGTTATTAACGTGGCTGTTAGGTAAGTTATTTTGATATGACCTATTATTATATGATACCGAATATATTAACGTATTATTATATAAAATTCTGCGTTTGACTGTTTAACACAATTTTTGATTACTTAATAGTATGTTCGAACAGTGTCTATTTAATATTACAAATGTTACTTTTTTGAACAGAAATCAATTTATTTTTCAACATTATCTTCTATTAGCACAATTTACTTTTTACAACGATATTACAATCTATTAAGCCCTTCGGAATAGGATTCGTTAAGGTATGTAAAATATACGTTTTTTGCTTGGAATTGGATTCGAATTCAAACTAGATATTTTCTTTACTAAGTCTTTCAAATGGTCTAATAATGACGATTAATATGCACCGGTTATTTTTTAACGTTTTTTTAAATCATCACCATCATATTAACTTTTACGCCTCACTGGCGCATAGAGCGGCATTACAATGTTAATTTATACATGTAACATAAAATGTTAACTCAAACAACTATAATCAAAAATTACCAACTGTTGAAGATTTGTGTATATATACTCGTTCTTTAATTCTTTCGAATTGTGTTTAAATTGTGTTTTGATCGAGTGTGAGCTAACACCGCATATGCTGATAGGTTTTTCATATGCAAATATTCATGTAAGGTGTTAGGTTGATATATGAGATGTTTAACATATAAAATATATGTCATGCCCATGAACAGGACATTATGAACTTTACCGATCAATTCTTCAGTCGGCGCTTATTTTGGTGATGGTGTTAATATTATTCTGTTTGCACGAACCACAACGAAATTCAGTAAACCATTTATGAATTATTTTAATTAATAAACCAGAACTTAAATAGCATTTATCAAGTTCTAGTATTGTTGTTATGATGGATTTTTTACAAATAAAACATATTTAACCACAGCACTCAGAATTCACTTTTTGCCATTATAACAAATTAAACAAAATTTATTTGCTTTCAAATGTGACTGACAAAACAAAACAAATTTTTATAACCCTTTAAAGTATGTCCACTGTGAAACTTTATTCATTATCAATCCGTCCTCATACATTTTTAGTGTAATATAGCTTTTGTGCATCATGTTTTACTTTGCAATTGATGTTTGTTTATAAATGTGACGAACACGACGAATACTTATGTGGGAACTGTCTTAGCAATGGAATTTACTTATGTGGAACTGTTTTCACAGCGAATATTTAGGTGACTTTGTCTTCACGACGAGTACCTATTTGAAACTTTTCTGCGAAATGGTTACTCTCAACTATTTTTATGGTAAAAAAAAAGTGTTAATTATATAATAATATTTTTTATACCAGGTCATGGTGCCGCATGCCTTTTGCTATTCGTATTTAACCTTTGCAACATATTCTTTTAGAATAATTATTTACTATATAATTTGTGTATTTTATTTTTATATTTTTTTCTGCTTTAAATTAGTTATAAAGAAGATGGTAAACTATTGGAACATTTTCCTGGTTCAATATCAGATTTAGGAAAAGTTGAAGTGGAATATGTTACACTGCCTGGTTGGCTAACATCTACCGAAAATGTTAGAGAATTTAATGAACTACCAAAAAATGCACAGAAGTATGTGCGATTTATTGAAAATAATTTGGGAATTCCAGTTAAATGGATTGGTGTTGGAAAGGGGCGAGAATCAATTATTAATATTCATTAGAAAATTATTTTCATTATCGTTTTTTCTGTTTTTTTTTTGTTCCTTTTTTTTTTTAAAGAAATATTTATGCTCTTAAAGAAATTCATGTAAATTATGTAATAATATTGCATCATCAGTAAATTTTAAAATTATAAAGACAATTATATAAGTAGTTAAATGATAATAATAAAAAAAAATTATAATAATAAACTAAATGTAGAATCACTCCTCGCCCCCAGACTAGTGACTATATACGTTCAATAGGACATGTACCCACGACACTATGTAT
>JANSTX010008136.1:0-19628 GCA_027564355.1 Penthetria funebris | reverse complement strand
ATTATGTTATATATAATTATATTGTTCTCTTGTATTATATACTTGTAATTTTAGGCTATTTTGCAATTCTATTTAATAAATACTTATATATTATGTTGTTATCCGTTAAACAATTTCCAGGGCCTCCAATAATTGGTAACCAATTATAAGTGTCTCTTGTTTAATACTGTAGAACTCACATGATAAATAGTTATGTCAGCACCAATCCTAAGATGTTGAACTCTGGTTTCAAAATTAAATAGTTCTCATTAGTACAGTAATTACCCAGCAGAAAGAAAAAATATCATACAGTAAGTACTTAAGGTTCCGTCCAAACCATTATTGTATGAAATTCAACATATATACATGATAATATTTTTCCGTCTTAATTAAAGTTATTAGTTTATATACTTTTATGTATTTGACCGAAGTGCCACTTCATTTGTCACCAATCATTCTTGTTCCAAAATAGTAAAACAGTTTTTATTACTATATTGTATTGTATGTAATTAAATACATCTATTAATGAGTAATTTTGAAATAATATTTAATATTCGAATACTAAATATGAGTTATATATAGTCGTATCGCATTATATAGTAGTATTAGTATAGTAGTACTACTATGATCATTTGAAATGAATGATTAATTTTAAGATACTTTAATTGATTAATTTCATTGATAGGTATAAATACTATATATTGTGATAATGCAGTAATCTATCAAATCACATCGTTTAACTGATTAATTATTTTAAACATACGTAAACGCTCGTTTTGCATGACAGCAAATAATGTGATACAGTTTTAATTTTTTTTAAAATATATATAAAATTACAATAATATGTTGCTTATATATAACGATCTGCTACTAAAAAAGTTAATCTGGACCAGTATATATTGGTGAATATGGTAGAGCCGACTAACATCAAATAATCAGATCATATATTATAACAATTCACACATTGTAGTTAATTATCATAATAACAGCGAAATATCATACGTATAATTATAATTTTTTGTTGATATAAAAGCTTATGCTATTTAAATATAATCCTCAAAGTCTTATCTACATTTAAAGATAATGGTAACTTAAGTCACAAGCCTCTTTTTATATGTGGACAAAGTGCTATAAATAAAAAAAATATTATGTAGAAATTGACCCCCCAGCGGTTATGTATACATCCGATATACATGTTTATCGGTTATTTTATATAAAAATTAGTTTAATAAAAAAAAATTATTGTTTATACTTTATAATTTACTCGTATGCGTGTAATTAACTTTGGATTGACCGACTATCACATAGAGTTTACTCAACACAATTCCCGCCGTCACACCATGTCACCAGTAACTCGGTTAGGATATAAGTCAGCAATAACAGCTAAAAAAATTGTGTTAAATTTTCAACCATTAGACAAACACGACATTAACAACATCTTTTAAAACATTGATCACACGCCATACTGACGAGTATATCGTGATCGAATTATCCATTAACACAACTAACATAAATTTCAATGAGTTTGTTTGGGAAACATGAATGTGAAATGAAACAATCAGTTGACGTTGTAACCAAATCAGCGAAACACAAGTAATAAAATAAGGAATGAATGTTTATAAATTAAAGATTAAAACTAATAAACTAGTCGCCAGATACTGCCATGAACGATAAACCACATTTTTATTGTGAACGATAAACCATTGACGGAAGTTGAGGAAACAATTGTATTTTTATCCTGCAAACATATTTTGTAAAATTGATAGTCCAACCGAAATATGCAAATATTAGGTGGAATCCGTCAAGGTGATACTTTTCGCCTTAACAATATTTGCATCCAACAATGATTTTAATAAGTTTATGACTGCATCCTTATTTTTGAATTCCATCACATTAATTATTTCATTATACAATCTCGATTAGGATAATAAAAAAATCTTAAACGATGTCGTCTGGTTTTCAGAGTTCGTGCGCTTATTACTGACTACCTGCCAGTCATATATACATTTGTTATAAGTTGTTGCACCGTTGGATGTGCACTATTACTTGGGCATTGTTTCCCTGTACAATATAAAGTATGACAGAATGTTTTCTTCCATACAATACACCAATTTGACTATTATTACTTTAAGACTTAAGTGTCAATTAAATTATATACTAGTAATTTTGAAGATTGCTGATTAATTTAATTCTTCTGATTTAATTCGTGGTTAATCGACAAACACATAGCAAAAATTTCCATTGAATGTAAGACATTAATTTTAGTTAGTGAATTTTACAGATGAAATAAAATCAGATGTCTTAAGATAAGATGTTAATTAATTCAGTCTACAAGTCAGTATTAGTTTTGTCTTCTTTCAAATCATAAGAAAGAATTGTTTGCAAACAAGCACGAGTGGAATACTACACAAAATAAATAAACTATGTGTATAGGCTGGCGTATATTTTTAATATCATATTACACTACCTTACAAAATATTTGTTAATGTAAAATGATAATATGATTCTACTAAATTCAACAATGTAATATATAAAATAAATATTATAGCTAATATAGAAATGTATTTATATATGCAGATGAAAATATGTTAAATAATACCTTTAAAACGAAATTATCATATACAAATTCAAGAGCCGTGTAGTTAGACAGTTGTAGTGTGTATTTGATGGATCGGTGACTGATTCTCTCTCGATTGTCTGTAATTTTTCATTTCATTAAATAATCTTGGACTGGAATAGTCAGTATATATCTGATAAATTTTATATTGGGTTAGTGAATGGAGTGGTCAACAAACATTTTAAAGGTTGCTCACATAATCTATGTTTAAGCACCGACAATATCATCGGAAACACTATCACAACGCAAACTTTTCATTTAATTGGACTATGCAAAATATGCATTAAACATTGAATCCTTAGGGTAGTAGAAGAAATATTTGACCAAAAATAAGTGGAGTAAAGTGTAGGTTTAGATTAGCAATCTTATGTTGTCGTGCCGAATGAGTAATAAATTCATTGGTGTAAATTTTAAGCTTCTCCACTTAATGATATGAAAATAATTAGCAATTAATACTTGGCACAAGATTTACTTTCTGTCATCAATATTTTTATTTTTTTTTTGAAGATATAGAACACCTTTCAATTTTGCCCACAATTTTATAATAAAATAATTTGTTTTGTTGCCTGCATTCTTTGACGGGTATCTTCAAGAAAATTATGAAAATAGCTATAGGATTATTATAAAATTATTTTCAAATTTAACAGATTTTTTTTTTTTATTATTATCGTTCTAATAAATAATTAACGTTGCATTAAAATTAATACGTTTTTTTTTTTTATTTTACCAAGTAACTAGCCTTTACACGTATGCACAAGCTAATACCTACGATTAATATGGTAAAATGTTATCATGTATATTTAAAATAGCACACAGTAGTTATCTAAATCAAAGCACCAGTGCTAAGATGCTGCACTCTGGATTTCAAACAAATAGTACTCATCAGTACAGTAATTACCCCAGCAGAAAATATATCATTTTCTATTAAGTTTTTAATGAAATAATTTTTTTTAACGCATTTCAATTAATTTACCGAATATACATGTCTATTATAAAAGACGTTAATGAAATTACATATTTCTTTAATCTAAAGATTTCTGAACCTTTGTTTTATAAATGCCCAATATAAAATGAAAGCACGAGTGTACAGATGATACATGTATGTTTTTAAGATAATAAAATTGAATATTGTAAATGAAGAAACTATATATTTTCTATATATTAAATACAGTCGATACTCAAATAGCATATAATTAAAATAAAAACACAAAGAAAAAAGATTTGGACAAAAAAACCAAAAAAAAAAAAAAAAAAAGAGTATCAGTTTTTTTTTTTTTTTTTATGATAAATTTATAAATGGGTTGTAATTTTTTAATAAACGTAGATAATTACAGCAATGGATTTTTTTTTAAAATATAGTCGTGAACCACTTAATTAAATAAACGTATATAAGAAACTATTTAAACATTGAAGGCTTATTAATGAAAATTATATTTGAAGAAATTATATACTGAAGGTAATTTGAAATTAATTCTTATATAACAAATACATTGGAGTATACATGGTTCTTAGACGACCTAGACATTGATACCACAATTTGTTTTTAAAGAACATTTACATTTTCTTTGGAAAATTGTTCAAACCTTAGAGGATAATTGAGTAAAATTGAAAACAAAAAAAAAAACATTAGAATTATAGTATAGAAAATCTTTTGCATATACTAAACTAAAAATAAATAATTTGTCTTTTTCAAAATAGAAAATCTTTTCACGTAGCTCGAAGATAAGAAAAAATATTGCAGAAGATACGAGAGTATTGTACCAAAATAATTATAATTGTGAAAGCAAGTAAATTTTCTATTATTATTTTGTACTTTGAATGTTAATTATCAGTTTTAAAAATATTCACTTGAAATTGGAGTAATTACTGGTATATATATACGGTAAACTTCAGCTGTTCTTCTCATCATACAAAAATTGCTCAAATTATATCAACCTTTAAGTTCACGCGGGTACATATAGGGCGCAGTCATTTTATTAATTGACCAAATACTTTATGAGTTAAAATTCCTCGACACATTTATATACTCCAAAAATCCTATCAAACGACGTTGTGATAAAGGATTCACAAAATTAAACATCCAATGAAGCTATCTTTAGTTAATTTTTTTTTTTTTTGCCAAATCTAGAAACTATATAATGATTAATGATATTTTACCGTCAGCAGGACGATAACGGTATGTATTGGCATACATCCTTAAACAAAATTAAGATTGGATATAACTAACTGAACTGAAATTTATCAATCATTATCGCTCCTTAGACAACTGCTATTTCTCAAATTCTAAATTATTAAATTCCTACTTTTCTGCAAACTAATTATCAATATCAAAAATCTACTGTGTGGAAAGTATAAGAAATCAATCGACCACTTCTACACGGTCAGTTGCATGTTAATGTTAATGATTTATAAATATGAGTATATCATATCATCTACCACTAAGTATCTCAGGATTTATGCACCATTCTACTAAAATATTCAAATACAGAACCGTATTATTATTGTTGATAAATTTCAATTATAGTTATTTGCGTTCAATTTACCCGCATATTGAAAATGGAAAATTGTACGTCGTAGTTCACTGATATTATAAAACCAATATCAATGAAGGTGGTGAATAGCAGTGGTCGACTAACATTCAGATGTTTGCTTAAGCTCCCAGTTGTACGTACTACCTTAAAATACGTGGGCTTGATATATGAATATCTCACCAACAAAGTTGGTAGTTTTGGTTTTCATACCACTGTATGAAATTCTATAAATATTTAGCTAACCAACTACATACTTTATCAACATTTTAGAAACTAAAACCACTCCTATTGACCCTTAAGTATGGTGTACAGTTAGGACGCAAAAAATGTAAATCTTCAAAATTATTGTCAAATTTGTTCACACGATTATTAATTTATTAAAAAAAAATCTCAAATTAGAATAAATTAATAACCAAATTTATTTGTATTAATTTATAATAACAATTTAATTGATTTTAATTTAAAATCTAAATTTTCTTTAAATAATTTTTCTACATTTTATTGCGTATTATTAGGTACAATATATTAATATTAGGTTCTATTATTAGTTTTAATCAAACAAAAATGAAAATATTAAAATTATTTGAAAAAGATCTAACTAATACAATGGTTATTATAAATAAGGAAGAAAATTCTTTTAAATTGATACTAAATTACTATAAGTTCAATATTTGTCAATGACATTTTGATGACATTCAAATTATTGTCGCAACATGAGGTTTATTTTATTATTTGTCAATGATCAGAGTATCTAAAACAGCAAAAAAGGTGCTTTGTAACAAAAAAAAGCATATGTTCCAAATTGATATTGGTACCGATTCAATATGCAGGTAGTGTCAAGAGAAAAAATGTTGACGCATTGATTGGGTGAATGCGAAGCACGGTCAAGAATAACGATGGGAAAATTGGGTAATATGTTCTGAGAATAAGCAATTAATGTAGGGAAATAAATGACTCGAGTAATTGATTACGATAAGAAAATAGTATAATAGATTGAAGAATGACAGTGCAATAGTTTTTTGGTCACTATTTCAATCAAAATGAAGAAGAGAAATAATTATTATAATTTTGATTTGACATATTACACTTATGATCACAAAAATTAATGCCAATATTAAATAAGACGTTAGACAGTATATATGGCCATACTCGTATATAGTGACAAATCTAGTGACCGAATATCATTGGGATTATATTATTCTTTACCTTCACGTGGTATCCTTGATAACTCGTACACGATATATGTCACTAATTTGTCTGCACGTGATAAATGATGTTAATGTAGTGTTTGTCTACTGTTTCAAAATACATCTCATCAATAAACTAGCTAACTAGAGATGTATGTACCACTCTATTGGAATAACTGGATAATTATAATTGTTTCTATATTTTCCATTTGATTTACTTCAATAATGATTATTTGAGTTCATTTTTTATGCTGTTTATTAGAAAACCCATACCATCGATGATGATATGGTTTCTATATTTATAATGTGTATAGTCTTCAGAATATTATTTTGATAGTTAGAATTGTTAATGATTAAACATGAATAAAAATAATTTTTAATCTATTGTATTATACGGCAATCTCGATTGATTTAGTTAAAAGTTACAACATTTCAGAATGGTACAGTAAAATAATATGAAAACTCTAAATAAAGCGTTAAAGACATATTTTATGGTGATGTGACAACTTGTAAATATAACATTAAAATTCATAATAATTTAATTGTAGAAACTTAATGTTTACAGTTGTGGTTAAAAATGTACTTATGTCGTACAGTCGACAGGTTTCAGCTAATATTGCAAATGCCAAACATCTGCGTTTATACCATACAAATGTTAATTATTTAAACAATGTAATAAATTTTGAGGTATTCAATAAAATTATTTTTTTTTTTATTTTGTGAATACATTTAACGCACATTTGCATTCATACAAATATACTTAAATTGTTTACTGATCATACACTCATAATTTTTATGATTAATAATAAATGACCTCACGTAGATACATTCTGACCATTTATAGATTTTCCTTTTCACTTTTTATCTCAACTCATTACATACAAAAAGCTTATAGTCTAAGGATGAAAACTATTAAGTCACATGAAGGTGATGAACGACTTATAAAGACACTTTCAAATTTTGGTAATGAATTCGTAATAAGTTAAGTAAGAAATATAGTATTGTTATTGGTAAATTAATGACCATAAACAATAATAAGAAATTCATCAATATTATCTCGAACTTTAATCTACATGAAAATATAGGAACATCAACGAACCATTATTAATACACAAAGACTCGATGATGTTATTCACCACCGAATAAATGGCAGTTGAACCAATGAGAGATTGAAGTCTAGGATTTTTTGTAATCGAAAAATTACACCGAAAATAAAATTATATGCAAAAATTATACACAGTCATTATGAAAATGTTGAGATGGTAATCCGGAGTAATATTGAAAGATTAAATTAAAAAAAAAAAAACTATAATATAATCGAAAATATCATGAACTTCTGAAGTAGTTGCCTTTTTTCCAAAAATAAGTAGTGAGACTTGAGCAATTTTCGAAAAATCAAAAAATCGAGAAAACTGACGTAAGTTCAATGGGTCTATATGTAAAATTTCGATACGGTCTATATGTAAAATTTCGATACAACTCAATTATCATAGTAAACATAGAAAAATTGTCTAATGTAATTAATTAATGTCTGTAGTTTACAGTATGATGTTACTAAAAGAAATTACTAATTTTTTTTTATTACAAAAATATTCTCAAATAGATATTCACATCTTTCTATATATTTTACTGATTTTAATGCTGAATGAAAACTGATTCTATCAGCGAGTCCAATGGTTCATTTATGTAATCAATTATTGATGAAAGTCTTAGGATTATTAATACATTAGTCTGAAATTAACAATATCTGTTGATTCTTAAATATATAATAATCTCTGTAAATATTATAATGACTTCTGTGCAAGTAGATTTGTTTCGTAAATGTTTGTGAGCATTTAATTTTAAAGAACCATATTGACTTATATACATTTTTAAAAAAAAAAAAAAAAAATTTGTACAAATTACATTATAAAACTTGATTTTTTGATTTATTTTATAAAAAACAATCAATTAAACTAGAAAATTAATGTTTTAAATAAATTAAATTCAAGCCAAACAGTGTAATCATAATATTTTAAATTATAGATTTATTGCTAATTACAGATTAATTGCTAAAATTATTGTGATTTCTTATTTTAAGTTAGAAAATTGTATCAAAAGTATTGATTGATTCCATCGGGATCCATTAATTATTTTCTTTCCATCGGGATCCATTAATTTTTTTTTTTTTTTGTAATTTTCAGACGTAGACTTAGATCTAGAGAGAGAATTGATGCAATATTGTGAATATGCATTTTTTTAAAAAAAAATTAATGCGAAAACAATACTTTTTTTCGACACATAAATTTAAAAAGTAATTTATGTAAATATTTACAAATACAAATAATGTTAACAGACGCACATGACTTGCGTTTAAAATTAAAATTTTAATTTTTTAATACAAACGACTTAAGGAGGAGGACTGTATGATGTGGTGTGGTGTGGTGTGTTGTGGTGGTGTTATTTAAGGTAAATAAAATATACGTTTTGCACAAAATGAAAAATATATTTATAATTTTGTTCTTTTTGTTGATCTTTCAGTTTTAAACAACTTTTTTTCTTGTTAGTTTTTTTTTTATCTTATTATTATTCTGTCTTTGCCGACTTAGAGTTTTTTTTTTCGCCTTGAGTATAGAGAAGAAATACGCAACAGTAGAGTTAGTAATGTATACTTAAATATATATATATATATATATGTGTGTATTATAGTACCTCTGTAACAAACTTTAACAAAATTTATGTTGCTCAAAAGATAATACCCCGAGTATTATTATAAATAAATGTACATACGAGTATGTATATACAAAAACCAAACCACATTAAAATAAAATAAAAAAAAAAAAAAACTAAAATTAATATTTTTATAAAATTCACAATGTCGTTGTCGGTCTCAATATCTAAAAAGCCTCAACCAACGTCGCAACGAATGTTTAACACACATCATCGTGGTTTACATACTATACATTCAGAAGAGAGAACATTCACAAAAATTGTTCGATGTCGGGCGATTTTTGTGGCGCTTCAAAAATTATATTCAATTGAATTTGAAAACAGTTTCAGTTATGGTTTAACTTTCATATAAGTGAGTTCATCAGTTCACAATTACGGCAAAGTTGTACTTTTAATTTATTTATTTTTTATTTTCGGTTTTTTGTAAATTTTTTTTTGAACAAAAACGATAAGGAATTTGTCATTTTCAATAATATTTTTTTTTATTTAGTTTAAGTTAATTAAGTTAAGTTTTTATAAACGAAAATTTCTGATTATTTAAATGTGTTGTAAAATAATGTACATGTTTTAAATTCAAAAAAAAAAAACACATTTTTTAATATATTAAAAAGTTTAATTATCAAATTAAACAACAGAAAAAGGATTAGTTTGGCGATTTATTGAAAGAAAAGTATGTAATGTAATTTTTGTTTTAAATATATTTGTTTTTAAATTTTCAAACAGTTTTTAAAAATGTAAATTTTGTAATCATTAGCGAATCTTTATATATTGGGTGAATGTTTAAATATTATGCAATATTTAACAATTTACTGGATTGCATTATAAAACAAGTTTTTATTTCAGACTTTTTATTTCTTTACCAAAATAAAAATTCTATATTTAAAAGTGAAGAAGAAAAACTAATGATTACTTTATTTAAATTTATTTATATATTCGTTTACTTACAAGATTTTTTAAAATGATGATATAGCCTGCTAGTTTCATGATTTTTTCTCGTTTTATGTTTTATATCTTTTTATTTTTATTATTATAAATTTAAATTTTATTAAAATATCAAAAATGAAGAACAAAAAAAAGAATAATACACAATTAGTTTTTGGAAAAATATCAACATTAAAATAATTTTTAAAAAAATATCTTAAACTATTAAAAAAAAATCGAATCGAGAAATCATCGAAAATTTCATTCAAAAGCTTTCGAATAACGGAAATATGTAAAGCGAATATCTTAGAATTATTTAGACAAACAAAAATGGAAATATGGTAAATTCACAATAATAATGGTTACATATTAAATAGGTATTTTTTAAAATTTTAAAACTGATACTCATTGAAAATTTAAACACAGAAAAATAATTAAAATGATTTAAAAAATTTGTTTTTTTTTGTTTATGTTTCATCTTAATTTTCTCATTGATATGATTTTTTAAAAATTAGTCTCATTTTACAATATTAATTAATTCCTATTTGTAATCAATTAAATTATAGTTTTTTTTTATTTTAAAAAACTGAATTAAATTGTCATTGATATGTGGGTGAAATCATATATAGAATCAGGTGGTGTAATTTATTTTGTTTATATGGAAAACATTTATTATTTACGACGTTGAAATTATTAAATAAATATGCAATTTGTACATAATTGAAAAAAATAGTTAAAAAAATATTTTATAAAGATTTCACGATAAAGATAAAGTTATACTTGTGGAAAATACTTTTGCCTGCACTATAATTTCTCTCCTTTATTAAAATAAACATTTATAGTTTGACTATAAGGATTTACCGTGACACAACTATTTGAACTCTGTAAAGTTTCCACAAATAAGAATTATTAGTCAATTATTAGTTTGTTGTTTAATTAATGATGTGAAATAGTGGATTAAAGAATATGAAGAATTAAGTGGTATACATGGAAAACGTTTATTATTTCTTTAAAAAAAGTTATACATATGTCAAGTATAATGTAAGCCACACTAATTCCACATCGTCAGTATAACCCAAAAATAATACGATATTTACTCCGAGTTAAATAACTAGTCTAGTGTTCATGTGATTGAAAGATTCACAATTACCGTTCTGGTTTCAAACATATTTTTAATCTATTTTAGAATTGATGTTTATTTCAAGCATTATCTATAGATATAATGGTTGTATTATAGAATGAACCGTCTAGTTATATCCTTTTTGAGAATAACACACTAACAGTCAATTCAGTAAATTTACTGAACTTTGAAAATAATATATTATTAATATATTAATAATATAGTCAATTCCTTGTGAAAATCTCAATATATTTAAATGTATTATTTCGTGTGAGGGCGCATTTAGAGTTCTTAATTTTATCCTACTATGTATATCGAGGTGCATCAAATTATAATTCAATGGTTTGGTTAGATCGATTTTCACAAGAACTGATTAAGCTAATGAACGGTTTATGACCAATTGTAAGACCTCAAAATTTTTATTTTCTTAATATATTCGTTAAAAGTTATACAAAATACATTAGAAATGTAATAAGCATGAAGTGCTAAATTAATTGCTTGTCAATTGAATTGTTTAATTAAATATTTAAGTTGAAATTGCCTGTTTCAATAAAGTTCACGCCGTCAAGTTGCACAATTCAAGGATATCTTTGCTAACTGAAATTCTAAGGCATTAAAAGTCATATTGAAGTTATATAAGTTATAAAAACAATATATTTCATGATTCACACATGGATTCCATTATTTTTAATTATTACCCAATTTTTAGTATTTTTTAATGCGTTATCATCTACAAATTGATAATCAATTTCGCATTTAATTAATGTCCTGAGATGATTTTCATTTAATTGTTTTGATTGATTAATTTTTATTATATTTATGTATATAATAGCACTTGAACTTGGATACTTCACCAATAAAAACTGACTTTTCTCTATATAAAATTCATTCAAGAGTGATTAATGGGTTAACAAAATAAAAAGTAAATCAATAATTGGAATATAGAACAATAGATAAAGAATTACAAAATTTAAAAAAAAAATTAAAATTAATAATTTGGGTGCAATATATGATAGTAGTCATAAATCATGATATGACTGATTTAGATAATTATCAATTAACCAAGAGAATTCCATACATAACAACAATACAATGTAACTGATTTTAATCTATGAATATCTCGCATAGCTACTTGTTTTCAATATTATAAAAGTGATAATCAGTACTTTGATTTAGTGAATTTTCTATTAAAAATTTTTTTGTTTTTAGAGAAATAATCAAGGATACACATTTTATCATTATTTTTAGTTGTTGAAAATGTCAATCTGCACAATTTAAAATTATATCAATTAGGTAAATTCAATGGATCGCAATATTAAGCTATTGAAATAAGTATTGTGATTTATACTGGCATTTCTTTGCAATTCGTGACATTACTTTTCTAACCGTATCCGATTATATTGCAGATTTTTTATGACCACATCTATGGCGTTTTGTGATGCTACCAGCATTTAATGATTCGATACACAAACATTTTATTAACACGTAAATATTTGTGTAGCTCAAGAACAATATAAGGTTGCTACTTCAAAGCAATCATGTTATTAATGTGATCGGTTAATGTAAATACTAACTGTTGATACATCCAGATACATTATTACAATTATCTATTGATAGGTAGCTTCTTGCAATTGATAGACAGCTTCTAGCTTGGCCTATGAATTCTGTTGCACAAATTACTAGATATTATTATATGATAATCTAATATTTTAATAAACTAAACTGCGTTTCTCTATATTTGGCTGGATAATTAAATCAGAGTATCAGTTGATTTGAAATTTTAGTTTATCGTTTAATTTTTCTGTTTTTTTTATTCCATTTTAGTCTTTGATAAATAAAAATATTAAACAATTTATCACGTACGATAAAAAATTATTTTACTTATCAGTGAGCTATGCGTAGTTAAACCTAAGCAAACGTTTGTTGTTTAATTAATGATAAACTGTATTTGTTGAATTAATATATTTTTTGGCTCTATTAGTACGAGATTACATTTGGTAATTAAATAGAAAGGCTTCATTTGATTAGAACTTTTGTCATTAAAGCTTAGTAAAAACATGTTTTGTTATAGAATTTCTATATGTAAAATTATGTGGTACAGAAATCACTAATATGAACGCAGATATGGGTAATCCTTTACATAATATCTAAGAATTATATTAATAATAATTAGTGATATTTTTTTGTCGGTACCAATATCACTGATTATTAATTGATGAGAAGCGATGACAAATGAAGACGATCTGAGTTAGGATTAAACATTCCAATTAGTTGAATTCCAGATAAGATGTCCCTTGGGAATATAAAAAGGTACGTGGACAAGTGTACTCAGATATAAAAAAAAAGTATTACGATTACTTCCTCTCTGGCATGAGATTGTGACTAAAAATATGGTATCATTGTGTCGTTTTTGTCGACCTGGTGGTTTAAGTTTTCTTTTATAGCCGTTAGTCATTCCATTTGTCATTATTTGAACCGTTAAACAATATTGTGATAGCTTAGTATAATATACTAGACAAGCTTAGTGCTCAGATTAGTAAACTTAACAACGAATATAATAATTTAAGTGCAAATAAATATTATTCTGAAGTAAATATCAACATAGACATAATAAAGAGTCAGATTTGATTAGGTTATCCTATATTTTATTAATTTAAACATGTATCTTATCTACATATTAAATATTAAAATTTTCCATTAAAAATATGTTTATTTTAAATTAAATTTATTTATTATACATGATTTATGATAATATTTACATTTCTAATTATTACTGCAGTATATTTATAATGTTATCGAAAAATATACACTAGTTGTTGACTTGATTACTGATTTTGTATCAAGTAAATTAAACTGCAAATATTAGAATGATATGTGTGATAATGAACTGTCAGATCAAGATTCTAGATTAATATTCCACCTTTATTTCTGCTCGTCTAAAGTTAAACATATAATACTGTATTATTGTATATCCTGTATATCTTCCAGTAAGAAATCATATAGGAAAAATTATCAACATCTTATTTTTATCATTTCCAATGCACATTATAATATCAAAATCAACATCCTAACAAATTTAAGAAGTTGCACGTTCAGTACTGTAATTAAATGGGTACTGAATAAACTAGAAATTCAGACGTATTGACGTTATTCTTAAATTTGTAAACTCTGTTACTTCTTTTGAATATTAAAAAGATTTAACATCTAATTAAAAAATAATTACAATTGATCGATATTCATTCTATGACTAATAATAAATGAAAATCAATAAAATATGATTTTGAAGAAATTAAGATAGTTAGTAGTGCCTACAAGCTATTCTAGATTAATTAGTACCATGTCTGTGTGATAGACATTGATGAATATTATCTGTTTAACTTTAATGGAGAGCTAAATCGAAAAGTAAGTAAAACATACGCAAAGCAACAGATGGTTGGACTATTACTGAATATCTGTGAATGTTGAGTCTTAACAAATTCAAAAATCTCCAGTTACTTAAGTTTGATGGTAGATGTTTTTCTCCTAGTATACATAAATATTGACAATCTCGCCCTTACCCATGGACATAATTATGATCTAGTTGCCTACATCGAAATATATATAGAGATTGAGAAACTTAAATGATACTCGCTCATTCGGCAAGAATATTGAATGGACGATAAATATATATAACGTTGTGCTGGTGATTATGGAATGTGTTTTTTTTTTTGACAATGTCACATTTTGTTATCGAAGATATGTAAATGATAGTTATAGAATTTGAACTATTTGTGACATATATTGTGTTTGCAGTAGTACCGCCGCGAGTAGGTAAACATAGGTTGAGCAACCTGTGGATGCAAGTCGATCACTGCATTCACAATAAATCTACATTAATAACTAATATACTCTGTGAAGTTAATAGGTTAAATATTTCAGTATATTGATTGGATGCGTGATTGTGTTACTACGACGATGAGGTAAATTTAGATTTAGGGACAACAACTAGTTGTTAGTTGGCCATTTCATTGAAAATATTACAGAAACATTAAATTTCGTCATGCAATATTTTACCTATTTTCACTTATACTCTTAACTAACACCTATGTACATTATAATATTAAACTAGTCATCATCATTAAATATTTTTAAAATATTTAAAATTCAGTAATTTATAAATAATTGCCAAAATACCCAAATTTTATGATAAAATATGTATATTTTTTTTTTTAATTTTTCCAAAACTAGTTTAAATAAACTACGAGTTTTAAATTAGAGCACATAAGTCATGTGACTGTATCGCATTTAATTAATAAATTAGAAAACTATTCGATTATACACAAATACATAATAGTCAATGTATAATTGGATTAATTTTAATTACATAAAATGCTTTATCATTGTATAAATTTGTGTTGCTGATTTAAATGTTTTTAAATTTTATAATACGAACTTAAGTAAAACCTAAAACTTAATAGAGACTATTTATGTATTAACAACTTATGCATATCATTAACGCAATATTAATAGAGACTATATAGTTATGGATATTGAAGAGAAATTTTTAGAATCCGAAATTGAATTGCAAACACTTTGATGGTCCGTTTTGAAGGGCGTCTGACTAACGTCACTTCTGATACCAATATGCCGATATTTTCTTCATGGTTGCACACACCTAGTATTTTTTTAAAAATTAACTAGTTACTTCTTATCCCTAACCACAAATGCCGTTTCACAGCTTTGCTGATGACACTACCATACATCATTTAAATTATTCCAATAGAAAATCAAGTGGGAACATTGTCAATACTTACGTATATATATCGATAACATGGAAAATTTATTCTCTCTGAACATTAATTTTAAGCTGCTGTGGAATAATTGCACATTTGATGGCATCAAATTCAGCACTACTATAACATAGTACAGCAACGACTCTGGGTTTTCTCGATTAAATTCAAATGCAAGTCCTTCGACCTAAAGATGATGATCGAGTCGCCGGTCACAGCTCGTGTCAATGGTATACATCATCGGTGAGAAAATGTCCTGGCGTCAAATTCTCCGTATCTCATTTTGCAGTTGTTCGTTAAAGACGCCATATGTCGAACTCAGAGACAATATATAACTGAATTAGCCTGTAATTCAAGACAATAGGATGAAATGTTCTACTCGCGCCGGGGTCAATCCTTCTGCTTCCAAATCGATTTCTTAAGTTTCTGTTTGTTTCTTTTTTTTTTGCAATTCAAGTATATATTAAAATGTAAAATTGTAATAGGATTATGTGGTGGGGCGATGACATCTCCAAACATATCTGAGGACATTGTCACATAAATACAAAATATCAGTTAGATACACACTCGATGTATTATTCCATTTACTTAAATACTTAATTGTTTTCGGTGAATCATCGTCATCAAAAATTAATTTAAATTTTAAGCACCAATTTTAGCAATACCATCGCCATCACAATTGTTAATTCATAAAAATAAATCACTTATTCTTGTCTTGAAGTCAATAAAAATAAAAAAAAATTGTGTACATATTTCTTCTTTTATTTTTTGCCTTTTTTTGTTTGTTGATATTTTGTTGTATTTTTACCTCTGACGATAAATTGTAAGACAAGCCTCCCACTTGAAATACAATGACGTTGAAATAGCTATCTTTTTACGTCATTCATGTGTGATACACATTAATATAACCGAATTCAATCTTAAATTGATGTCATGATAATTAATAAGATAAATAATTTCTTTTAAAACTTTGATTGAGAATTACTTTTCTATATATTCATGAATGACAGTGGGTTTTTTGTTTGTTTAGATAGTGGCTGGTTAGCTATCCTAAAATGTATTATTAATACCACACAATTATGATATACACCGCGGGTCGTATTTATCAGGCGTTTGCCATTCAAATTGACTGTTGAACAAAAATTCTAAATGTATTAATAATATGACCAGGTCTGAAGCCCGCCTATTCCCTTCGAATACTAAACTTACTTAACTATCAGTGTGCTCACTGATACAGCTGTAAATAGTTTATATTAAGTTATGAAAATTTTGGGATGATAGGGGACTGATTATTTTGTGTTTGGATGGTTTAGAACGTGTATGAATTTTAGTTTGAATATTAATCCGTTTGTCGATACAGCAGTATCGATAGACTCATTTTTGCAATCAAGAACAGCAGCAAATTTGGTAAATCAACAATTATAGTTAAATCCAACATGTTTATTATTGAAGAGTATCCCTAATCAACGATTATTTTTTTTCAGATTTAAGTATTATGGAATAGTCGTTGTGTACACCCTTAGCGAAATATAGACATTCTTAAATGTCTGATTAAAAAAAAAAAAAAGGAAGATTTTATTTTTATAATTTTATTTGAATAAGGGGAAATTTTTGCTTTTTAGTTTCTTTTGTTTGATGATTATTTAGTGGATACGATAAAGGTTCAGCGACAATCAAAAATAACATTGTATAATGATGATCGATGACGCAGGGAGGGTAAATTTGGCATACATATCGATGATTGATCTTAGTTGCACATTTAGCAAAATTCATTAGTATATAAAGCAATCCTGGTTATCATTTAGTTAATGATCTGATGATAATTGTTAATCGCCTATATGGTATCGTATTTTCCGTGTGTTTATTATAGCAAAGTACACGGGAAATTTATTACCAACATATTAGAAATTGGTCATGGAGTTTGAATAAAATCTAGGTCCAATAGGTCCTTTAATATTTTCAACAGCTCTATTAGCGATTTTTTTTTTCTGTTTTTATAAACATTTGATGTACCTTAAACAAATTTAACAATCAATAAGACCTAATTTATCCAGTTATTATGTCTTCTAAATTGTTCTTAAGTCTAATGGATTAGCGTTCCTTTGACGCAGTACCGTAATATAGTGAGCATATTCAGCATAAATTCCCTTAAATACAAAATGTAAATTTTCATAGCACATAGTAATCATTATGAGCTTAAACGCTAGCTGAAAAAAAAATTAACAGTTTGTTCTGACTTTGATTAAATTGACGTCAGCTAATGTGAAACTGAATAATTCATTATTTGCTCTTATTAGCAAAATGATACTTTGGGGTAAAGAATTTTGTACATGATTCTGAATTGAATAATTTAAAAGTTAAAATTGAACACTTTAAAGTGTGCTTTCTCACTTTTCATATTCAACATTGAATATTTTTTATAAAATGCTTAGCTAAATTTAAATTTCAAAAAAAAAACAAAATCATACTGCGAAACTATCAATTATTTTCTTAGTATAAAATAGCGTAATTGGTTAAATTAATTGACACAACAATTATATTTAGATCACACATGATGCTAAAAAGTTGTTAATCATTTTAAAACTAGGGGGTCAACACAATTATTAAATTATGTCAATTATTATTATTATAATTATTTTAATAATTTATATATAATTATTATATACACGAAAATATTTTTTAATAATTTTTTAACAATTCTTTTTTTTTTTTGTTGTAATTTTCAGGATTGATTTTGTGGGATAGACAACAAATAAATTGGCCAAAAGTGTGAAATGCAAAAAAACTATATTTTAACGGTGAACATGTAATTAATGTAAATTCTAAAATTTGCTTTGAACAATATTTTTTATTTTTATAATATTTTTAAAAATTGTATAACAAAATCATATAATTAGTAAAAAAAAAAAAAAAAAAAAATCCAAAAACACAAAGTGGTTACCGACTTATTACTTAACTTAAATAGACAGTGAGTGTGTGTGTATACGCTGATCGCGAGTTTTAAATTATTTTTGTTAGTAAATTTTTCTGATCATCTTTCATTGGATTTTTTAAAAGGTAAACAAATTTGTGGTTATTTATTTATTTTATTTGTAACAAATACTGAAAGCATTAGCTAAAATCTAAAAATAAAATATGTTGCAAAAAAAAAAATAAATTTTGAAAAAAAATGAAGCAAGAAAAATATCTGTTGTAAATGCGCATATATTTTTTACTTAATCTATTTACACGATATGTTTTTTTTGCTATTAGCCTCCGCATCACATCGATCACGCAAATAACGGACAGTTAAACTTAGCAAAAAAAAAAATTTCATTTTTCTATTTAAATTTTCATCCGGTTCGTTGTTCATGTCTTTATATTTAGATGCTTCAGTGATTTTTCAGATTTGTTAAAATTTTCCATTAATTTTTCGGAAGGAAGTCTAATTCTTGGATATTTATTACATACAATACGAAGTGTAATTTGTCGTACTGATGTGGATGTTAAAGTAAAGTGGTAAAGTAATAACATACAAACATTTTGAATTATTCAATATAAGCTGATGTTTAAATTTTATGTACCAAGTTTGACCATTTTCAACGTACCAAATCATCGAAATTTTTAAACTATGGTTTTAATACTTTAAAAGTATAAATTAAGATTTCCGAATGGAAAATATAGAAACAATTAAAAATTATCCGATTGTACATCTAGATTTGTTGTCATCAATTCAAAGTATTAATAAAACGTCTTTCTAATGAATATGTATTTTTCTTATGTGGCTTATTTCGGCTACAATCATTTGAATCTAAT
>JANSTX010008114.1:8604-19643 GCA_027564355.1 Penthetria funebris | reverse complement strand
GAAACGAATGACATCAAATAAGGACCGAGAAGCATAAAGCTTAATTAACAAAATTAAAATTTATCTTTGTTATTGGAATTGGAAGGTATTATAAATATCACCTAATTAGTGTGTCCTATTTTAAGTTCAATGGTTTTTCATGAGTTTTAATTCATCATTCACATAAAAAAAAATTAAACTCGACATGATTAATTTCAACACGACTAATATAATACAGCAATGACTGTTCCGAATAAAATGTTCATTGATTTCTTTCATTTAAACACTATGTGTTTATGTATTGTTTATTTTTTTCATCATATCATATAAACCTTTACGCCGCAACGGCGGTGGGTATTATGATATTAATTTGCCGCTTCTAAACACATACATAAAATGTGGAACATTTAGTTGTCGCCTAATGATTTGAATAATTCGGTAGAATGGTGTGTAAAGGCAAAATCTATCTATTTTGTTGGTGAGATATTTATACATCAAATCTACAAATAAGACAATAAACTTATATAAAATTGCCAAAATCACACGTCATACAATTGACATAAACACTTATTATGGTGAAATCCCTATTGTCTAGTGATTCCGCGGAGAAGCAAATATATGTTGATAAGTTTCAAGATGTTACTATATGCCAATTCATTCACTATCTTATATTTTTAAACTCGTGTTTAATTAATAAGAAATTGACGTTCAAATTTTTGAAAACAGGGTTTTAGGTTGAATAATATTCTACTAAAATACCTACTTGTTCAATAAAGCTTTTAAATTAAACGTTACTAAAATGTTACTTTAAACGCGACATTGTATTTCAGTTTTTATTTCACTTTTGTCCAAAGTGCAATCTATACAGAAAAATAATTTGTGATTGAATGTTTGATTGATTCTACAGATATTTGAGCATCATCTTCTGTTCCACATCGCTGTCACACTACACTGGTGACAGCGATGATGTGCCATAGCGGCATAATAAATTCCATGATAATTAGTCAGTAAAGTTCAAGTCATAAATATATTTGATAATAATCATTCAATCAAAAATAATTTTTGATTTTAAATATAAAACAAATTAACGATAATGTATACGAGAAAAAAATTAAAAAAACTATTGAAATTTTAAATATTATATCTAATAATTATTGTGTACTTAAATATTTAAATAAATTAAAAAAAAAAATATATATGCAATTTTTTTGTTATTTGATTTGCCTTAATGTGCCATTCCAAGTTCCTAGCATTAAATGTCAACACAATTAGAAATCATATTGTCCAGAATTAACCCTGAATAAGGAAAAAGTCAAGGAAGTACCTATAGTTTGTTGATGAGTCACCAAGTAATTCTTCAAATATGACATGTACCTACATCCTTTTTTTAGACATGACCATTAACATATATCGTCTCATAAATAAAGATTGATTGAGTAATCTTCATGAAAGTCGTTTTTGTTATCTTGTTAAAAAATATTGTTTATAATTTTGTTAGTATCTCATATTGATAATAGATAAAGAATAGCATAGAAAAAAAAATAAGAACGTTATTCACAATCACCGAGTTTAAATCCACAGATCGATTAATCTATATTCAACAACCCGCGAGGACTACCGGAAACACGATCAAAGGATTTGTCAATTATGGTCAGCAAATTACATTCATAAGATCTATAAAAGAATCGATTTCCTTTTGTGTATACAATAGCAAAAACAATTGAGACTTGTTGAAGTTATGACTTATACACGTCTTAGAATTCGATAAAACCATGCGTGAACCGATGAAGTTATCGTAAGTAGTTTTGAGCCAGGGAAATACAAACTCGTAAGGAAAACGGATAATGAACCAAATCCTATTAATACCCTGTGTTTATATTAAATCTATATTAAGTTGATTAATCGTAGCACTTTATTAGACATCATTTTCATCGACCGAATCGGACAAAGCATTTTCAAAATGTGGTAAATGTAGACGTTACATGAAATATATACAAACAAAACCGGCACGTTAACATTGTCTTTAATGTGATTAAATATATTCGTTAACAAATTATAAGACGGTAAAAGTGTACAAGTAACTTCGTTGTCCATTAGATGAATTTGAATTATTAGCATTTTCAAGTAGCACCAAAGCATATTCATATCTATTACGTCCATGTTGTTATAATAATGAATTAAAGATATGCCAAAAAATTCAGGATGTAATTCATGTCCGCATCCAATATGTTCTAATTTTTAATTCATTATTGACATGTAACGAATGTGAATCTCAAACAATGTTGTTTATAAATCAGATCAGTCAAATTTCAAAGATAGCAGCGAAGAAAAAACTGGTTGCGTTTTTAGTTGTCTAGATTTTATTCCATTAGTTAAAAACCACAGCTATAATGATTACAGAAAAATGTTATAAGGATCTCCTTATATACTAGTTAAAGATCATTTTTAACTAAGAAACAATTTAAAATTTAAGGTTTATTTGTCTGTTCCGTAGTCTCGTTTTTATTTTAACTTCACCATAAGTAGATTAATATATTCTAATAAAAGCAGTTGATGAAAATAAAACTTTTAGTTCAATTACATTTAAAATACATACATGTTTCTAATGTTTCTGCTATTTTTAAAATAAATTCCGAAAATATTGTAAAATTCAAGTATATATTCAACTTTGTGTAGCTTGTCTTGTTTGTACAGACCACTTAAACCATAATACACAATAATCTGTTGTTGCATAAATTCCAATATTATCTAGTAGACTACACAATCACAAACGACAATGTGTATATGGATTTAAGTATTTTCATTTGTCTACATGATTTAGAAAAACATTAATATATTCACAATATAATTTAACTATATTTTTGAAATATAACATTAAAATATGCACACAAAATTAAAGTTTAGTCACAAAACAAATAATACGAACCAACTAAATTTATAATAACAAATAATGTACATATAATAAACAACTGTCAGAGGGAAAAGTGTGGTCATGCGTAACAGTATTTTAAGTTCAATGGGCGACTGGAGTACGTTCAATCATAAATAATATTGTATATAGACACAATTCGCCCATTGAACTTAAATTTGACATAATCAATTGCATGTAGCCTACAATTGGTAGACATTTGCTTACGACGGTTGTGCTTTTTTTTGTTTATGTTAATATGTTTTACTAGTTTTTTGCGGTATAAATTTTAACAATTTTTAATAATTTAATTACTGTTGTGAAATACTGGAGTGGAAAAATGTGAAGGTGCTAATAATATAAATGGAGCGTTTAAAACCATATATATGTAGTGAATATTTTCTACATGAGGAATGGAATGATTGGGTAAATATAATTTATTTCGATCGACTATCTTTATCAGCTACGGGTGTTTATAAAATGCCTAATTTTGGATATAATATTGAAACAAATCTGGTCCACCATTTAGTTACTTTTCTTTTTGGTTTTACATCATCAGCAGTAGAAATTGATTGTTTAACAGGTGATATTAGTCAAATTGAAGGTGCGTTTATGCAAGTATGTAGATTATTTACTGTAGATGAAATGATATATATTCTCGCAAGTGCTACTATGCTATCGAAAATTCCGGTAATTAGTGATATTTCAGCTGATTTAATGTTAACCTATTGATAGATGTAGGAGCGCGAAATCCATGCCCAATATTTTCAATAAACATTTATAATAATAATGAATATGAATTGGTGTACTTCTAGAGTTCACGGTTAATACGTTTATATTGTTGATTATAGGCAGATAGCATTATTTATCTTAGCATCGATATTATTTGACATAAACGATCCAAAATTCAAGCCCAATTCACCAACAACTGTGAAAGAATTGGAATGGCATGTCAAAATTGGGTTACTAAATATATGTACTCTATTTTTGATGAATTATTTTCTTTCTACATATAATACTTAATTAAATTAAAACAGTTCTGTGAAAATGATAGTGTAGTACTTATGTTTCTTGGAATATTATGCCGTAATAATGTTTTTAAAACAAATACTTTTGTGTCATTAATAACAAAAATGAAAATCCAATACTTTACAGAGATTCTGTGACGTGAACTCGAATATTTTGTCATGGGAGCTTATAGCTTAACATTGCCTTGGTGGTTGTCGATAATCAATACCATCCTATCCCGAAGTGACAATGTTTATTTCTTTAGAAAGCGAAAAAGTATATGTAATGTGTTGGTTAAAATAAAATATGGACCTAAATACATATAATATCATTTCACATGTACTGATCGCCATCAATACTAGTAATTTGGGCAGTTATTCATCTAATTTCTTCTAGATTCTAGTATAATTGTGCTTATTTATAAATTTTCAATTTTTGAGAATAGTCTAAGCATGCAGATTTTGATATGACAATTTTTCAGGACAGAATTGATTGAAGAGACTAAATGAAAATGTATTGCGAAGTAAGAGAATGTGTAATAATAGTTCAGATTTAAGCACCTATGGATCGGCAGATTCTGAGCATAGAAAGAGGCCCGTTATACAGTCAACTATGTGTCACTGAGATAGGATATTGTTATATCTAATATATATGGGTGGTGAATGGACTGGTTGACTATCATCGAGGTTACTCCACGCGTTGTCACCGATCACTGTATACATATCAGTAATAATATAATAATATATAATAATTTATAACGACATTCGTCATCAATATTTTGGAACCCATCTGATTACAGAACATTTAGAAATAATCCGTAATTTATTACGTTGCAATTCTGATATTTATATTACACATTGTTTAACACCTGGCAATTTACTCTTTAAAAATGGGTCATTCAATGTAATGCTTATGAGAGTTGTTTAATAAACAGAAAAAAGTAAACTACATTTGTTACTGAAACTAGCCCTATAGGATAAAAAAAATAAACTTTTCCTAGAAATAAACTGATTTTCCGCCCTTTAAATTTTGTGCTCTATTAATTAACAAACTCGTTAGCTTTCCTATTATATTCAATGTATTTATAGTTATCAAGTACAATTATATACAAAAACCAAACATAAATTTTAAAAATTATTCAAAAGTGTTCTCGTTTTAAAATCATATATAAAAGCGAGTAAATTTGATGAATATAAAAACGAATGGATGACTGATTTTTATATACGAGTATTTCTGTAAATTAATGGTTATCATTACAAAGTTTTTTCTAAAAAATTATATACCAACCCTTTGATATTAACTAGGACAGTACTTCTTCACAATTTTTAAATTGGATTAAAAAGCAAGAAATGATTTAATAATTATTTATTCATTATTTTTACATCAATGATATTTGTGATTGTTCAACTAATGACCATATTTGTGTTTTCACAGTATTAACACTATGAGTACCATTTATATGAATAGTTTCTTTCCTACCTTTGCAATAATTCACCATTGAACGAATATTTTTATTATAGAAGTCCATCTATAGATTTATAAAAAAAAAAATTAATTAATAATATTATATTACTGCCTATAATTAACCATGTCCAAATCATCTCATCTTAAACTTAACGCCTCAAGGGCGCAAACGGTGGTAGTAACTATGTTAATTTGCCATTTCCTGTACACATATAATATTAAACGTCAATAGTAAAACATGAAGCCATTTACAGTTACTTAGTTTATTAGTTAGATCGTTAGTTACGCCATAAAGTTAACATATACTATGATCGTGTTTCCGGTGGTATTGCGAGATAGATATAGGTTGATCAACCTCATGATATTAGGATGGATTGTATGGTTTAAATAATAATTGGATACTATGTTTTAAACACTTACCACATTTACAAAGTTGTCAAAAAAAAAAACAATAGTCAGCATTGGAAAAGCATTCTCTTTTACCTTTAACTATACATTTGCTTCAAAATTTTAAGGTCACATAAAGGATTATTAACGAATTACGTTTTATAGTGAACTCATATATGAGCGAACATAAGAGATGATATAAATAACGAAATTAAATAATAGATTGAAAACCATAATGCACATTATCACGTTATACTATACTAAATTCAGAATCCGAACTTGAAACGAATAATAATAAATATTAACTTTTTCTCTAAATCGAGTACTCTGTGTATACAACTATATATCGGTATTAGCTAATTTTGCCATTAAACTCGATTACACAATAATAAATATTTTATGAAACATCCATACGTAAATACGATGGTCTGGCTTAATGTCAGAAGAATTTATGAAATATAATCACATTTTCTTTACCTGCACTTGCAGTAAGTTAGGATCATCTCTAGGATGAACATTGACATTGCATCCACAATGACATACATCAGATACATTAACTTCATTTGTATTACATTTTATTATTTTATGCTTTTTGCAAATATATATACGTTTTTCAATTCTACGCTGACAAACTCTTTCTCGGCAATGTAGAAATATTATTCTATATTTTATGAATTAAGGTTTTATTAAAAATATTACTTTGTATACTAAAATAAGTTACTTATTTGGCGGAGCATTAAAATTTTCCAAAATAATAATTAAATCTTGTAGTGTATTCGGATATCCAACAATGATCCAACCATTTTGCACACAATCAGGTTCCATAATTCTTTTTAAAACAATTGATGCAATTAGTAAATTGCTATGATGTTCGTGATCAACATAATTCATTCTTAACAAATTGACATATTTTTCATCAGATTGAAATTGTTTTACAATAAGAAATTCTACATCAACTAAAAACGAAATTTCATGTATTTATACGATGTTGTTAAGTAATTTTAAATAAAAAGTGTATATATTTATTCCAGAAGGAAGCATGGAAAGATGATATGCGAAATGTATTCATCTACCAAGCCAAAAAGCGTTGTACTTTGTAATCTATTAGATGTTGTAATAACAATGAGACAGAAATATAAGTTATTAGTATTACTATTTGGTACTAATGTATAAAATTTTGAAAATTAAAAGCTGTTGTGGAAATTGTAATTTTACTTTCTCAACTTCAAGCAATTTGTTCCAAATAAATCAACGCGGATGCCATGCTATAAAAGTTTCCGTCTATGACGTGATCAATTTATATTAAATTTATGCTAAATTTTTTACTATTTACTATAAATTAAATTAAAATTTTTTGCAATGAGTGCAGCTTGCGTTTTTCTTCCAGATCCTCTACGACCTATTATAAGGATTCGTTTATCCCATTTTATTTGTTGATCTTGATTTGGAAATATATTTTTAACCGCCTTATGAACATGTCGACAAATATCTATAATATCTAATACAGGATTATCGTATTTAGTATGACCAATGTGAAGTTCCTAAAAAATGTTCAGTTTTGGAATTTTTGAATTTTTAAATATTTTATAAAAAGTAAACCTTTATTTGATTTTTGTAATAATTTTTAATCTGATCAAATTCTTCAAAATATAATTTGTTTTCTTCAAGTAATTGTTCCCGACTTTTAAATGGTATTTGAAATCCTAGTATAATTTCAATAAAATTATTTGGACTAATAAATGTTTTCTTACATTCTAAGACTTCTCTTCTATTGCCTGGAAAATCTATATAATTTATTTTATTATACTATAAACTATAAAATAATATAATACTTAATATAATATAATACTTTAAACTATAAAATAAATGTCTTTATGAAAATTATTTAATGACGTATTTATAGGATTAAGAAATCAGCACTTAAATACTAGCAAATCTTTATAAGCTCTCTAAATATTGCATGAGTTTAATATTGTCTTAAAATGGATTTCATGCTTCTCTTTAGGGGTCAGTATTCGACTAAGATTTTATTTTATAACACATATTACATATATGATCACATATTACTTATATGATCGATTAGTAAAAGTCGAGTCGAGGCAAAACAAAAATATAGACTTACAATCAACCTTTGAAATTTGTTGACATTTTTCTTTTATTTATTTATACAAATCGTCGTATCCAAAAAAGATACGTTTTAGTTTAAAACATTGTAAAACATTTATATAAATTCTTCTAGATGAAATTATGAATTATTTTAAATATTTTTTTTTTTTGGCATTTAAAATTCGAATCAAGGGATGATATGAACATATGTCCTCAGAAAGTTATTATAAATAGAAGGATAGAATTTGAATAGACAGAAGAATGCAATATCCATTATTTTTACCTATTAACAATTTTATTGATACTTACTAAACATTATCAAATGTTTTCTATGCAATCCGTAAAATTTTAGAAAACTTTTTAGACTTTTTATTATATCTGGAGTATCTCCGGGATATCTCTATAATAAAAAGATGGAATAAAAATAATTTATAATTGATATACACTTAAAAGATCAATTATATCTAATACTTTTTTTGTGTATTGAATTATTGGAGTTTTATATAGTTTCTTGTATTGAATTGCAAATTTACGGGTATCTAATAAATATAGTAAAGTAATATATGCAACAATTCTTATAATTTACTTGTATTTGATCATTTTTTATACTAAAAATTGGTGGCGCCAGAACTGTAGTTTTACTAATATTATAATTATCAGCAATTTCTACTATGTTATCAGAAATATATTGATTAATATCGACAGGTTTATCTAAAGCAATTTTCTTCAATAGTTCCTGTTTAAGAAAATGTTACAGAATTAGAAAAAATAATAAATGTTTGTATATTACGTAGTTTTATATAATAAAATAAATTACATTACTTCATATATTTCAAGTATTTTATGTTTTTCAAAATATACCATTAATTTTTTTGGGTAAAAAGCAGTATTATAAACATTATTTCCCTTGTTACAAATTAATTCCATTTTAATTTAAAGAAATTTCGAAAATAGAGTAAATTATGTATTTATTTTTAATGAACATTTTTATTTTTCAAGTTTTATCGATGACTACTTTTGTTAAAAATATATTTGTTAAAGTTCCTTGTAATTTCTTGCCTACAATTACATCAATAGATATAGGTTTTTGTCATGCACATCAACATCATAGGATTAAGAATTTGAAATTTATCTGGTCGCAGAAGCAAAGTAGAAATAAGTATTAGACCCGTTGTTTCATTTCATTAATTAAGGATTTGCAATAAAAAATACGCCGCCAGTAATTCTCAGGTACGAATACAACATGAAACTTTTCTATATTTAATTAAGATTCATAAATAAGATTCGTTAAAATCTTGACAATAACAAGACACGTACCTCTCTGGTGGTTGGTATATGTATTTTTAAAACTTGGACAATTTATAAACTATTTATGTAAGGTAGTAAATATACCGAAATCCATTATGTATTTTAATTTATTTATTTAGATTTTGGAATAAATACTAAATTTCATAAAATCATTTTACATAATTTGTTGTTGATGATCGTTAAGACAAAGTTTTCGATCTGGAGTATTTACTGGACACATATCGAATATGACTTATCCTATCTCAGTTTTGAGTACAAACTTACAATTTATGTACCGTGGTTTATATAGAAGAATATAGAAGATGAGAATTTGTTAGGATACTAATGTATCTTGGAATATATCCAGTTATTTTCATTAATTATTTCGTTGAACATGACTTGTTATTTATCTTTCCACTATAATGATTTCTACACATTAAATGTCTACATAATTTTTAGAAGAGCTATACTACTGCTACATACTATGTTAGTGCCACTTGAATTTGATTTACCACAAATTCATCTTAATAAGTTTAGTTTAAAATAAAGGGGTTCACACGCGCTACCTACGAGTATTGTAAATAGAAATTTTATCTGAAATTTAATTATATTTAAATAAAAGATGAAATTTTTCTCTATTTAATTAAAATTTCTGTTGAATATAATAATTGTTTTTCTGTGTACTTGTGTAACTTTAGAAAATTTTATAGAAAATTCATTCAATGTTCTACTCGTACTTCCATGTTGTTGTGCTCCTTATGTTTTTTTGTCATTATATTTTTTTTTTATTAAATATATTATGCATGCACATGAAAAGATCATCATTTGGAATATGAATAAAAAATTATGTATTTCCATAGAAAGACAACTATATGTACCATGGCAGCCCATACTTGAGAATATTTCTGGAATAATTTCAATGAATTATTCAACGTATAATTTAATTTTATTTCGAAAAGAAAATATAATTTAGCTAAGGTGTGTGCTATGAACAAAAAATGGCATCTTCAAGCCACAGTTGGTAATTTTTATATTTTTTTTTTTTTGCACTGCAATCTCAAGAGAAATTAATGAAAAGATTTATATTGTTTCTTCGGAGGTTGTGAAATATCTTGATTCTTATGTACACTTTAATTATAATATTTATAGGTGGAATATTAAATAATTAATGCTCTTTCCATTGGAATTTGAGAATCCACCGAACCACAATCTGAATAATTGTAAATGTATTGTAATAAATATTACAAACAACTGCGTTGAAATTTGATGTTATAGTATCCAAGCAGCAAATTCATAGCATAAGGACCTCGGACGCGGAAAAGAAGATGTATGATTACGAAGACTCAAGTTAGTCCTATAACAGGTAAATTGAAAACAGATTATTATTACAGCTTACATCATTACGAATATTATAAGATGTAGTAAATGCAGAGGTACCAAAGTATTTTAAAGAAATATTCAATTTAGAATCATTAGTGTCATATAATCTACACTCTGATTAGATTTACGGTACAACGTTAAAACGTACGATTATGATTGCATCTAGAAATTGAAATTATAACAATTACATAACCAATTGGATTAAGTATTAATATACTTGATCAATTGTGAGGTGGACAATAAATCTATTCCTTAATTTTCTTCAAAAGAACTAAAATATTTATTAATGTTCATCTGATAAATGATGAACTATAGTATATTGATGATAATACAATGTCATCACATTAGTGATGAATGGAGTTACCGAATTAAAAATTAAATTACTTCCACATGCTATTACAGGTTACTCAATCATAATATATCGTGTAATAGTAGTTATAAAGAGTATATATCATGTATTAGTAGACACCATATAATGTCTCATCAACTAAAACTCATCATCTTTTAGACATTTTATACA
>JANSTX010008113.1:0-38040 GCA_027564355.1 Penthetria funebris | reverse complement strand
AAACAAAAACATTTTGTATAGTAAAATTGTATTGTATTTTCCAATAGAATTAAAATAAAATAAAGTTTTTGTTAAAGCGCAAGTGAATATTTTATTATTCTACGAATATAGCCCTTACGTTAACCGCTCGGTCAAGGCTATTTATCAGAGAATCATCGTTGTATATAACTATATATATAATAGCTATAATAGCACTCTCCCAAAACACACTTTTATAACAATATTAATACGAATCTATGTGGGAAGTATAAAGAAGACGAAGATACATCGAGGCACTTGATGGCTGAATGCAAAGCAAGTTTTTGGTGCAAGAACTTATTCGTAATATGTGATCCTGGAATTCTTTAAGGAAATAGGGAATTTGGAGAATTAAATACAGGTAGAGTATAGTAACAATAGATCATTGCAGTACGCGATAATATTAAAAAATCTACTCCAAAAACAATAGCACGAAAGTTACGCAAGGCTAGGATAATTTCTAGATGAATACAGATCGATCGAAGGCCTAAAGTATGAATGAAGTATAAGAATAATAATTCATTTATGCCATATGGATAAAATTATCTATAACACTTATTGGCATATTATAAAAATAGAAATCAGAAGAAAAGGAAGTGAAAATCGGAAATAAAGATATTGATAAGATAGAAGAGATTTATATTACACCACTATTATGTCTTATACAAATACTATATGCACCACGCCATCTATTACCAATACTATTCAACGAAAATAATACATCGACAGTAATGAATAACAATTTATGAATAAACATTACAAATGACCGAGAACTGTATAGACATTAAGACATTAAGAGAAATTAAGAGTTAATAAATATATAGAACAACTATCTTAGCAGTTTTTATAACAATATTATGAACTTAGTGATTCTAATAGCATATAAAATGAATTGCTGATTGACCGACTGGTCTTTGTTTCTTCGAGAGTTTTGCTACTATGGAATGATTTTAAAAAAAGACCAAAATTAAGTGATGTTGGTATATTACTGTAGAAATAGATGAATACAAATTCGCAAGAAGTAAGTGGTCGTCACGGACAGTGGATATTTGGAGGTTATGAAGGCGGAAAATGCTTAATGATACCAGTAGAAAACGTTGGCTATACCTAACTAAATAAATGTTGCTAAAACGATGTTATAGAAAAACAAATTGACCTATTTATTGCAATCATACAATTAATTTCTGAGTTGTACAACCTGTACCAGTAAATTAACCTGCATACCTTAAGCACTAATATAATATCGCAAAATAACATCAATAGGGTTTATGCACTGTATCTCCAGGGTACAGCATGTAAAAAAAAATGCATTGTTATTTTTTAGATGGCAAACTTATTATATGTGTTCAAAATAGACCAGAAGTAATTTTTTGAAGGGCAACTTATTAATGGTGCAAAACATTAGTATATAAAATAGTTATAACTTAAAGTAGTAAATAAGAGTTGCATTCAATCTTCTTAAATAAAGCTAGCAGGATATGATCGGCCCTAACTTTATGAAAAGAAGAGAAATGTATAATTGATTGCCAATTATTGTAGGCCCTGGAAATTGTTTATCTGATCACAACATAATATATACATAGTCATTAAAGAGGATTGCAAAATAGTTGATATCTCGTACCTAGAATGTTCGCTTAAATTAGTGAATGTTACTATCATATAACTTATTTTAATCAGTAAGGAGTAAAAATTATACATGGGAGGTAGATTTTCACTTTATTTACTTCAGTTTTCTGTATATAATTCATTATTCAATAAGTTCGTAGGATGACATATAGATGGCGCCACTATATAAATTTTAAGCAGCACCAAGCTGCAAACGATAAGCGTCAGAATTGTATGACAATCTGAAGTTTAATTCACAACTTACATGGGGTTTAGTGATGCTACTTTTGTTATTTTCAAAACAATGAAAAAATCTGAACTTCGTGTGCTGATAATGCTTTTTAATGGGAAAAAAATACTGTTCAAGCAAGACAAATGGTAGAGAACTGGTTTACTGATTTTAAAAGCTGTCGTACAAACACCGATGATGCTGGTCGCGAAATTCTGAAAAAACGACCCCAAATAAAGAAGAAAAAAGTGCTCTTTCACCAAGATAATGCACCGTGCCATAAGTCGATCATAACAATGACAAAATTGCACGAATTGCAATTACCTCTCCATCAACCGTATACTCCGGATCTGGCTCCCAGCGACTACTACCTGTTTGCAGATCTAAAAAGCCTGCTCCAGGGAAACAAATTTGGTTCCAATTAAGAAGTGATTGCCGAAACTGAAAGGTATTTTGAGACTAAAGATAGATCGTTCTACAAAAAAAAGGCATTGAAATTTTAGAGAAGCGTTGCAATGAATTTATCACTTTTGAAGGAGACTATGTTGATGAATAAAGTTGAATTTTGCCTTAAAGTTGTTGCTCTATTGGTCAACTTATTTAGTGATGTGTTATAATATGCAAATGAAGCTTGTAGACAATTTTATCTATATGTGACATTTATAGGTTACGACTTGCGTCAACTTTTTACAAATAAAAATTATAATAATATATATAGCAGAGAGGGAAGGACGAAACATGTTTTTTTTCTCAAAATTTTATTCAAAATATAATTATGAAAGAACCCAATAGAGAGGATTCTTAACACATATTCTGCATATTTTTTTCTGTTTTTCTGAATTCAACTTTGTATACATTTTGCTGACGGTCTACCAAAAAATATATATCCCACATAGAACGTGTATAGTCACTACTATCTAGGGCAAGTAGAGGTGATTCTGGATTTCCACATTAAATTTATCTAATTTATATTAATATATTAATGCAATACTTACATTTGATTCTAACCAGGGATTATTAGAAATAAGTTCATTCCATTTTGTATTTTCATCAACTGATGCAAATTTACATTGTGCAGCATTTGAATTGGCATCAAGTAATCTATTTAGTAAATCCTTACCAGTTGCTTCTCGTATAGCTTTAGCAGACATATTTTAATCTGTAAATTAACGAAGAAAAAGAAAAATACGATTATAATATGATTAGATTTTATGTTTAAAATATTCAACGCTTTCTTTTCGAAAATTAAAACAAAAACAAAAAACACAAAAATAATGTTGGATTATAACGTAAATAATTTCAAGAGAAATTTCCAAAATTAAACACAAAACTTATAACATTTGTGGTCTCTCTAAACTATAAATGAAAGTGAAAGTAATTAAAGTTATTACATACATCAACATAATACAATACAACTAATTTGCATTTAAATGGGAGAGTTAAGATGTTAATTTACAAGAAAACAACAGAAAAATAATCGATTAATTCACTATAATATTATTGATTGATTATATTATCATTAAAAAATCATGATAATTTTGGCATAAAAAATCCAACAGCAAAAAGGGACCACTTTATTACCACGTGGCTTGGCACTCACAAATAAATAAAACAAAATTATATTTAATGACAAATTTGCATATAACAACTACATATAAGGTTAAAAATGAAAAGAAAGAATTAAATTTATTCCTATTTATATGTACGAGGATATACAAAATTTAGTAATCAACAATTAAAAAAAAAGTTCAATTCTAAAAATATATTTTCACGATATCCGATACGCGTTTTTTCAATTAAAATAATACAAAATCAATCAATCAAATATTAGATTTCATTATTTTTATTACACACATAAATTAATATTAAACAGGAATTAATTGATTTATCTGAACACATAATACTGCAATTAATAAGTACATATAAATATTAAATTATACATACGTTTATAATAAATCAATTGCAAATAAACAACAATAAAAGTGCCGAAATTTGATATTTAAATTTCAATATCCGAATCCGATGCTATCACAAAACATACTAAACGTAATTAATATGCAAATATTCAAATTAGTATAAATTTTATTAAAAAAAAAACCCAATATACGAGAGCGAATTGATAATCAACTTTAAATTAAAACAAGGAATCACTTTTTTAAACAGAAATCAGTATATTCTTCAATTTTTTCGTTTAGCTCGGATACACTTTTCACAACGGTATCGAAACCTTCGAAATAATAGAATTCGTTGAAGTCTAAAAAATATGCGTTTAATGAAAATTTCCATCATCGATCCTGATTCCAATTCAATTAAATATTTTTCTCTGGTTCGCTAGGTGGATGAGGAAGCATTACATAATGTAATTCGTGTAATTTGGTGTTGACAATTGCTGGCAATTGCTTGTGCATTATTCTGATGAAAATGTCCTGTTTTTTTTACTAAATGCTGTTATCTGTTTGAAATTTTTTAGATGACGAATAATGTGCACCAGTTACATTCGTCTCGATCACGTATAAGGCTTCCAGAAAGTAAATCGATTTTTCTACCATTTTTATATTTGCCCCTTATTGGATCTTCTTAACCTTCCTCATTTCGAACAACTACTTTGGAAATATATAGTTATACAGTGCATTTTGGATCGTATATTCCATATTTAAGCCCTTACTGTTTAAAACATTATACAATTTATATTTCGAGATGCCTGATTTATTTTTTATTTGTATGAACAAATTATTAATTTTGATATATTTGTCCATTGCGGTTTCCCTATTTGAAATTGATACCTTCAACTATATATAGTTAGAACAGTTTTATATATTTTTTCTTTTATTATTATTGTTACACAACTATCTGCACGCCATCTGTTACCAATAGTCAAAAAACATGCAACATTGAAAATAATAAATAACAATCCAGGAAAAAAATCCAACAAATGATCGAGAAAAGTAAAGAAATTTGTGGAAAGAACTGATGAGAAAATACCTGAATGACACGTTTCAGTTTGGTCTCGTTTCACTAGACTGCAATTGTGTATACTATTCCCACACCTAATTATCTGCTTGTATTTCAATCTAGTTGTCTACGATTCAATCGTGATTAAGTGTTTGAATATTAAATATACCTTCACTTCTAATGAATGTAATCATTGTCATTTATTCTAATATTTTATTTCATATTGGCTAGCAAATTTTAAAATTGCACTTCCTGTCACCTTCCAATTTCACAGGCATACAATAGTAACAATAAATAGTTTGTGTTAAAGATGCTCAACTTTGGAATTTGTGACGACGACCACGATTTGTGAGTTGTATTCTATAAGTTATTCCAATTTTACTCTCATGTCTGAATCAGTTTGCGAAAGCAGACAAATATCGTCCTTTAAAACCACTAGTAAGACGCCATTTAATAACATGCGGCTAAGTATTTTCCATCATCATAACCCAGTCCAAAAGATAGAAATAGCGGTGATATTATACCTACCTGTTATACACCCGAAATGTAAATAAAAACGAGTCAAAATTCTACTTTGGAAATCACGAACCGCGCATCATATTCATCTGTTTAAACGTATTCGATAAATTTCTACAATCAAAAATATCAACCAAGCCATCCACGAGTCAAAATTCGGCAATAATTTTCGGTTATTTGATTATCAAAGCATCTTTCCACAAAAATATCATCAGACAAGTAAAAGTCATCAATAATAGGATCTAATATTGATGCAATGTCATTTAAGTCCATCTCCAACATTTCGGATGATATGTGATCGTCGTCTGTTGCCTTACCACCCATTTGGTGTTTTAATGCGGATTTGATTGCACTACAACTTGGAACAGAATACCTGAACTTCGGGTTTATTCAGGAGCTGGTGAAAGCCCTTAATACATCTTTCATTTGCCGAATCTCATTTGAGATCAGAAAACCCAACGTTGAATTGTACATTCTATTCTATTCAAAATCCCTGTCCGTTTAGTTTGCTTATCAGAGATAATTTTCACTCATGTTGTGTTCGAACTGCACATTTACCAACCTCATTATCTAGCAAACGAATGCCAGAGAATTTCTCCATCTTTTACTAATATTTTTGTGCTCTATTTGATTTTTAAGATGCCCGTCCGGTGAAATCCACTTTTCTTTGTGTATTCTTTTATGCTGCAAATATAGTATCACCAATCACAAAGTTATGATTACTGCACCCATATATATGTCAATGTCCAATCTCAACAAGACAGTGTGAAAGTTGACTATAGAAAGCCTTCTTATCAGCAGACGATGTCTACTGTTCAAATGCGCAAACCTGAACTATTATTACACATTTAACAATACTCATGAATCTTGTTATGATTATTCGATGTGCAATTAGTTGTCTTAGCTACAAATCAACTCCACTACTATGATCGATACGACTCGGTTTTCGAGAAAAGAATTCGGTTATACTTGAGAATATAGTCTTTTATAGGTTTTCTTTCGATCGAATATTAGTCGATTAGTCGATGCATATTATATCATGTGTATTACGGAAGACAGAGGTCATAACTATCCTTGCCGATGGAACTGCCTTTGATGCGATTCTGCCAGGTTCTACACAAAGCTTCAATTCTTCTTTTGTTACCGCTGTCTATTGATGACTTCATGTTTCATCAATAGTGATAAATCGTGTAAACAGGTTCAAATAACATTTAGAATTGATTTAAACGATTTTATTGATCATATTTTTCATGGTTGCCTCTTTTGGACGACAAGGTTCTTCGACCCCAATGAAATTCAGTTAACCATTTATGTTTCATTGTAATTGACTGAGTATTTTTCACAAAAAAAAAATAATGTTTAATCAACACTCGGAATCCACTTTTTCCATTTTACATAAATAAAACAAAAATTGGTTGCTTTCAATAGCTGTCAAAACAAAACGAATTGTGATATTTGTCTGAAATTTTACTGTCATCTGTCTGAATCGTGCACGGGACCTTTTAAACAATGCTCGATGTGAAAAATAATATCAGTTTTTAGAAATAAGGTGCATGACCTTTATTATCAATCCGTCCTCGTAAATAAATGCACTCAGTTATATATAGTAGTATATAATTATACATATACAGTAAATAGTATTTTAAGTCAGTAACTCTGTCGCTAAGTCACTGTCACTAAATTACATATATATATATGATTACGAGAATATAATATATATATGAGTATGTATATTAAATAAAGTATAATCAGACAGAAAAACTGACTTAACTTAAATGCATACTTACTTACTGCCTTAAAGTAAGTATGCGCGCAAAAGTATATAATTTTTATATACATATTATCATTGTTATTATTATTATTATCATTATTGAAACGACAACTTAGGTATATGCAATACTAATTTGTTTGTGGTTTTATGTGGATAAGTACAAGGTTAATGCATATAATTGACCGTATATAAGTTGCTTACATAATACTAAATTATTTAAAATCAAATTTTAATAAATCAAAATCATAAATAAATTTACTTAAAGTATTGATATAGGTCCCGTTAACGGTGTGGTTTACGCACGCGCATTAATAATTATATATATTTAAAGTCATGGGGAGTACAAAAAACGTTGCATAACAACTCACATTACGATAACAGTTTGCTAATCTGCAAACAAACCAGAAAAAATATATTATTTAATTTTTTTTTAAATTGATAATAATTGACAACATGTAGTGAATTCTGATTTGTTTGTAATAATTGACAATATATCGTGAGTTCTAATTTGTTATAACGGAGACCGAGAGGCTAAATCCCATCGAGAATAAAATTCAATCAGAAAACTTTGTCACAGAATTGTAGGTGGTTTCAATTGAACAATAATTATAGTAGGGGCTATGCATAAAACTACCATATTCCATCTTAAATCCAGAGTCATTGAAAGCCGTCGAAACATTGGGGGCATGCAATATTATAATTATAAAAGCAATAGTTTTGGGTAAAAAGTGGCCAGCTTAATGATAGCCGAATGTATAATTGGAGCAAAGTATATCATAGGCGACATATAAAAATATGTTCGGCTACAAGAATTCTGTACAAATAAGAATTACAAAGATTGTTCAAACTGTCGTAGTCTAAATTTGCGTCAAACACAAACAATACACATAACAAATTGATCATTCCTTGACGATTCATATTAAACTATTGACAAATATGTAAAAGCAACATAAGACTAGGAAACGTATTGATGTTATGATTTGCAGATTACTATAGTGAATATGTTCTTGATTTAATCAATTATAATAGGAAGAAAGGGATTCATAGTGACAGATATAATTTAATGAGGTAAAGAAACATAAAATACAAAATTAATAACACAAATGTAAGATTTGACTGATTTGACAGTGGATTGAAGAGGTTGGAAAAAGAGCACGACCGAATAGGCATAAACAAAACTACAAAAATACTGCGAACCGGACACAAAACGTTGCAAATTCAAATAAAAAACGGAAAACTACATTTTGATACGAAAACTGATGGAAAGGTGGCACAGAACAAAACGTTTAATTTAATCCAGTAATACAAAGCAGTGATCTGAATCAAATTCGATAAACTCACGCAGAAATCCCCAAAATGTGGTCTTATGAATACGTGCAACCTTGAATCAACGATGAATATGTTACGAAATATTTCAGCATTGAATTCCACGAATACAGTATTTACCTTGATCACTAACCAGAGTTAATAGTCCAGCCGAGAGTCAACCAAGGTACCATCGGTAGACACCTCTATCGTAAGCATTATGATCACTAATTGGCCATAGTCGATGCCCAGTTAAATGCTCGAAGTAATACAAAATATTTAATTGGAATATTTGTAATTAAACAAAAATAAAATTGATAAGATATGTACTTTATTATCAATAAATATTCATTATTGTTAATTGACGCATAACGTTCAATGTGAATTAAAAAGGTTAATACAATTTTATAATTTAAATTAAGTACAATATAGATATTTGTCAAGAAACAAAGCATTACGAGTACAAACGGTGCACGTTTTTTAAAAGCAAATGTTTTGACGTTGACAAAAAAATGGTAAAAAATAATTAATTATCAACTTATAGTAGTAAATTAAATGTACACATCCTTAATATTATTTATAAATTGTTATAACAATACTTAAACATATATTCAATCCCTATGTACAGTAAATCCATAGGTTGCTGTTTCAAAATCCGGCTCAAAGGACCATTACCAATCGGAATAAAAATAGACTTAATTAAATTATATACTTTGAGCATAAAATGTAAGTACTTGCCAAGCTACTTGACTTATTTAATATTCGATTGTGACTGTATTATTCATATAAATTGATAGCTACGTAATTGACATTATGTCCAGAATAAAAGAACAGATCACAAGGTGGTCCAAAACGGTATATGTTGCATTCAACATATTCACATAGTTATCAAATATAACATCAAATGTCAACCTACATTTCATTCTAATTTACTGTATAACATTCGATCGGTAAATATTTGAACAATTACGGTTCAGTGCTTTTCATAGCTACTAAGTTTGTTGCTAAATATTAACCAATTCCACAAACAAGACACTAACACCTATATTGATGGTCACGATCACACACATTTATAGACATATATCGTGATCGATTCCTGCATAGAAATTTGCATGTGGTCGCAATAAGCATGAAAAGGTTTCATGACTAATCACTGAAAATATTTTGTGGCAATATACAAAATAAAAGATAATTTTAGTACACATTTATTAAAAACCAAAAACTTTATAGTTACATTCAGGATATTGTAGAAAATAGTACCAATTGCATTGAAAATATATGACCTTATTTTAATTCTTAATAATTAATGTGATAACAAAAATAATTTTCGGTAAAATACAAAGTCATTACTTTGTATTTTTCGGAACATTATAATTTAGTCATTTTATGATAAAATAAAATAAATAATTATGTTTAATTGTTCTGTAGAAAAGATGGTCTGAGTTAGGTTCAACCACAAAAGTGTAATGAATTTTCGACGGATGGATGGGGATACGATGATGATTTCTACGTAAACGTAAACGATTTGGAACATGGAACGTAAGAACAATGATTAAATCGAAGAGGTACAAACTGAATATTTTGGGGGAAATATTTTTGTTTCCTGGAAAATCAAGTCATATGTATTACAATAAAGGAATTGTATATCAGATCAAAGTAAGTAACAATAGTTCAGATTTACGCTCCTATGGAGAAAGCATCGTCTGATGATACACTGTCACTTCAAATACACAAAGACGTTGGACGTTAGCAGTTAGAGGTGCGAATATTTTAAGTGATCATTATTTAAGAACTGACAGCGATCGAAGTGACTATACATTGACTGGAATATTAGGACAAGTTAGTATTGGTTTATGATCAATGTAAACACTGAACCACATTCTATTCGACTATCCGATCGTCTTGAAGATCTAGACTTTGCTAATGACATTTGTTGGTGGAACAATATTTGGGAAGGGGGAATTCACAAATAATAAAACTTTTTTTTTAATTTATCTGTATGAGGGGTGAAATAATATATTTTGCATTAAAACAAATATACTTTAGAACCTCAATTTATTTAGCATTTACTAAGTCAATGACACAAATGTATAATCGATATATCAATAATACATAAAGTGTGTAATGCTAAGGTATATTTCCAGATGTTGTACGATGTACAATCGAATGTACATAACTTTTGCAATATGACAGAACTGATATGAAGAAACTTTCATAATAGGGAACTATAATTTTAATCTTTATTTTGGATGTACAAATTTTATTTTACAGTTTATATTTTTAACACATCAAATATATGACATTTGTTAATGTTATCTATAAAATACTGTGCAACAGTTACCGGTAACACCGGTAACCAAGCGGTAAATATACTGAGTAGTTGCTTAAGTGTATGAGGGGTGAAATAATATGTTTTGCATTAAGGCAAATATACTTTAGAACCTCAATTTATTCTTGCATTTATGAAGTCTATGGAGATATATACATAATCTATTTATCCATATTACATACATCACATAATGCTGAATGAGTTTACTACTACTATGTTTAATTCCATCAAGGATATAACTTACCCAACAGACGAACTTGGTCAGATGTATAAACAAATGAGGCTTGGTTTTATTATAGATCATTCTCATATTAATGATCAAACTTATCGCAAACAAAACAGGCACTGTTTTATACGATATATTATACAGGATACACTACTGTCAGTTCATATGAAAGAATGTAGAAGCAATAACATAATATATAATAACTGCAAGTTACTCGATTTTCAATATCAAACCGAACATTATTACTATAAAATATCAAGTCAAATTTTGATTTAAGCTGTACTGTAATCATTAGTATTAAACTGCTTTATTGCATGGACATTAAACCATGGTTTACAGAAGAAGTAAAGATTTTGGCAACGGAAAAATGGCAGTAGTACCTAAAATACAGAAGCATAAAAACCCTAGCCGAATACAATGTATATAAACTTATTAGAATCAGTATTAATGCCAAAATAACACAAATTAGAAAGGAATACTGGAGTCGTTTTATATAAAGACATGGAACACCATACGTTGTATGGTGAACAAAAGAAAATATGGAACTTTCTTAGAAATAGAACGAAATCTGTAAATGAATATACTCAAAATTTGAACAGTATCCGCTGAAGCATGGGTTACGCATTTCCATAATTTATTTACTGACACAAAAGTGTTATCTTCAGTAACCTCCAAGATAGTACCCACTCCATTTGACACCTTGTTTCTTTACGATGTATTAATTGATATAAACAAAATCTTATTATAGAACAGAGTAAAAAATATCTGTATGTTGGGCCTAGCCAGAACATATTTACAAAATTTTAATTTATTATCTACATTGCTTTGCTAGTTCTCGTGCGAATCAGCCTTATATTTATGTGGCAATAAATTCAATTTTCGACATCTATTCATATTTCTTTCTCTATGCTTGTTCATCAAGGTGTTGCAATGCAAAGAAGTAAGCTACTTCCCGTGACTTAAAAAATATTTTTTAAACGAATATCGAATATCATCCAAAACAGCTACGTCAATTTCGAAACTTCAGTGCGGATTATATAGTAGATCGGGCTTTCGAATATTACACGAGCAGTTTAAAATTTGAAATACTCGTAGCAATTACCGGTCCTATTTAGCTTTTGTTGTAGCAAAATTCTAATTTTTAATATATGAACGATACCAAGAATTGACGCGGTTTCACATGAATTATAACAAGTTTGTTGTATTTGGTAATCTGATCTGTGGTTATGCTAAGTAGTTCTTTCATTGTATGAGGGGTGAAATAATATATTTTGCATTAAGGCAAATATACTTTAGAACCTCAATTTATCTAGCATTTACAAAGTCAATGACACAAGTGTATAATTCATATATCAATAAAAAATACAGTGTGTATAATGCAAATTAATAAAACAAATAAGACAGAAATTATTTAATGATGGAAAATGACACTATAATTTGGCAAATATTTATTTTTACACATCATCATTATTACATTAATCCTGATGATTGTAAAATTTTTTCCTGATCAACTACTACATTATAATATCTAAAATTTTAACGTAATAAAAATATTGTAAATATTCTGTCACATATTCGGTAGTACACAGGAAAAGTGATTTTAAGGTACTTTTAAACAGTTGATTTTACAATAGAAAGGTGTACAGAAAAAAATTGTGTATGGTACTCGTACATGGTAATGTCACGATTATCAACTATAAGTCGAGGGAACCAATGGTGGCCTTTAGCAGCACCGGATCATAAGTGTAAATTGTGCTCTATTATAGAGGCTTTATAAATATAACTGTGGGGTTGAGTATAGTGAAAAGAGTTCCCAAATTACAATTAAATAGAGACTAAGCTATATGACAGAACTCTTTCCATCAAATTTGAAAACGTCAGATGTTACGTTATCTGACACAGCATTCAAATTCTCAAATCAGGATAATTATCATACGAGACCACCAGCTTTGATAATAAAGTCTTATGTCAAATTCTGTCAAATGACTTTGGTATATCGAGTGCGATCATTCGCTCACCAAACATAATGCAAAATTTTACTTCAGATTTCAGTAAGATAGGTCAAAATCTCTGCAGTTAATTTTATAGACCGAAAACCGTATTGGCGATTATGAATAATATTATATTATTATGGATAATATTATATTATATTACAAATATTATATGCTTTAAATTTCCTTTTGTCAACGACTTTGGATAAAAATAAAGTAGTGGCTATAGATCTGTAATTGAATGCGTGATGGTTATACACATTTACGCAAAAAATGATTGTACTGTAGAGATGTCGAATGAATACCATAGGTCCAGATGTCTGGTCAATGTCATGATTTCTAAGAATCATTTATATGACTCTTAATCCCTATGCTAATTAAGCATCACTTTGAATTTTAAACAACGACGTCGTGTTTGTATCGTTGAATTTGAATTTATATGATCCTATTGGAACCAAAAAGTATGGAAATGGAAGTTACTAATAAAGTTGCTGCTTAAAGCTACCATGACGAACTCTCAGCAGTATTCTTTGCTTCAATTATAGCTGTCGAATTGAAGTGTAAGATTTACTATATAATTTTATATTTTCCTAATTGTTTACAATAAAAAAAAGTTTTCAAATCCTTTCATGAAGCAATTACGTCAAAGGTATAAAAATTGATTTCTCTGTTAAAACTCCAACTAAATCTACTCAAGAATATTGCGATATTGAACGAATGCCAGTTGTCCCAAATAAAGAAACAATTCAAACTAAATAAATCACATAAATCATTTTAAAAATGAGGCTGGCATTTACAAGTAAAGCATACAAATCAAGGTATACGGATAACTATAAATCTAAAATTTACATTAATAAATTATAAACTAAGAGTCTATAAATTACAAAATGATAAAAATAAAATAAATTAGTGCATTATTAGATATATAATTTCGTTAGATAAAATAGTAACAAAGTTCAATGTAAACCTGAATTTATTCACTGTTTTTAGTCACGTTTTAAAAATCGTTCAATTATTTTACTTTTTCGCAGAGATAAGAAGGAATGTTATATTAGGTGTGTGTTTAGTTTGGTATTAAAGTATATTTCAGCATAAATTAAAATATAACAATGTTAATACAATTTGATTTATTTATATGCTATCGAATACTAAGTATTGATTAGCACTGATTGGTCATGTTTACAAGTTCACTTTTATTCTTATAAATTAGACGATTGCAAAACTTAGTTTGGAATTGAAAGTACTTGTTAATTATTACGACATAGATCTGCAATGAAAATGGACACTCCGTTAAGTTATAAATGATTTTATAGTTTCGTTAATTTTAGATCCAACCAAAGGTTCGACCTATAATAAAAATAAATGCTCAGACTATTAAGGTGATACTATGAGGTTTTCAATTGTCAAGAATCGCAGAATATTGTTTTGCTGAACGACCAAAATCCTGAGGATTTTCACAATTAATACCGATATAATATCAACTCAAGAAACTGTTTATTTTTATGTAGTCTGATCTTTGGTTGGATTTAAAAATAACGTTATGATTAAATAATATATTGATCGTTTTATCAGCCTGGCGTTTATTAATTTTTTGTAAATGATCGACATCCTGAAGCTTTTGATAATGATTTTTTTTGTAAATGAAAAACATCATAATGATTTTGATAATTAATAACCTAATAAAAAATCACCAGTGTATGCAAATATTACCTCAGATTTTGATGTAATACTTCCGGCGAAATCAATGACAAAGAAAACTTTTTTTTTTTAACGATGAGGGAAAGAATTTAATGAAATAATAGGAAATGGGAATTTCTTTTTCAATAAAAAAGACAAAGTTTTAAGGGTATCGTTGGCAGGAAATATTTTTCAGGAAATTATGGACCAAATTTTAAACCGTTTAGAAAATGTACGAGTATATTTAGATGATGTACTGGTTGGAGAAAGGTAATTTCGAAATTTTCTAGCGAACTTGTGTAGGGTTCTTGAGCAAATGGAAGAGTACAAGGTGAAAATAAATTTAGAAAAATGAGTTTTTTTTTATGGATAGTGTTCAGTATTTGGGTCATATTATAAATACAGAAGGAATTCGACTAAACACAAAGAAAATCGAGGCGATCTCAAATGCTTCACCGCCATATACAGAAGTTGCAGTCCTACTTGGCATCACTAAATTACTACGGTAGATTCATCCCAAATATGTTAGCTGAACTGTCTTTGCCTATAATGGGTTTCTGAGAAGAGGTGCTAAATTCCATTGGACAGATGAATGCGAAAAATTATTCATTAAGAGCAAAAGTCTTCTTATCAATAATGGTTTATTGATACACAATGATTCAACTTTGCCAGTAGTCGTTACATATGATGCTAGCCCATACGAAGTGGCTATATTACATATAAAAAATGATAGTTTTATTTGCTTTTTTGCACGTTATCGTCCACTGAACGTTACTATGCTCCATTACCCAAAGATGCATTGACGATTATATTTGGGCTCCATAAATTCCACATATACATATTCATAAATTTAAAATAGTAACTGATAATCAACCACGAGGTATTTTTCACGAAAAAAAAAAGAATTAATTCAGTAACTGCTGCTAGGTTTCAGAGATGGGCGATAATTTTATCACAATATGATTATTGTATAGAATATAGGGTAAAATAAGCTGAGATATGCTCATGCTTTGTCGCGTATGCCACTATCACATGAAACTCTGGAATGCAACTAAAGAAGATATTAAAAAAAATTAATCGATGCATATTGGGCTACAATAACATTAGTTTTTCTAGAATATTAAGTGTTTATGAAACTAAAAGAGATATGATTTCTTTGCAAAATGCATGCTTGTGGTACGGTTAATTGTCCCAAAATGATTACAGCATACAATACTAAGTTTACTGTATAAAATGCATGTTGGTGTAGTTCGAATGAAATCTCTGGCTCAAGACAGATTTTATTGTAATGACGTGAAGATATTCGATATTCGTGAAGAGTTGTACCATTTGTAGAGAACATAAAAAAAAAAGAATTCCAACAAAAAATTAGTATCTTGGAAAGCGAGTGAGGGGCCATATAGTAGGGTACACTTAAATTTATTTTTTTTCCATAGAAACATCATTTTAATATTAGTTGAGACGTATTCTAAACTCTTCAAAGTATTTTCAAATGACTAAAACCAGTAAAGTGCAGATGTAGTTATTAAGTTTCGCAGTAATTTTGCCATATTCGGTTTGCCATCTCAATTGGTAACCGATAACGGCCACCCATTTAATTCCTCTGAATTTAAAAAGAAACAAAATAAATCGTTTCCACCTTTTATTCCACGTTCAATCAAACGAAATAGCAGAAAGGTCCGTACAAACGACAACATTTCATTATCGACTTATCGTCGATAATGAAATATTACCGGAAAGTATGTGGCAATATTCAATCTTATTTATCATTAATTTTGTGTCAATAACATTTTGTAATTACAAATTTCTCATTTGTATTTTCATATGTATTTTTTAAACCATTATGGATTTTAATATTTTGCGTACTTATTATCAAACTCTATGTGGTTTAAGGTCCAAAAATAATGATAAATTATATCAAATATTACCATAGATTTACATTTAATACATAAATTTTACGATGAACTGAATATGGTAACTGGTCACGCAGTGGTTTTTAGCTGGTGTAATTAAAGTGGTCGTAAAAAGTCCATTAAATAAAAATATTTTAAAATTAGATTTAGTAGTTCTAATAGATATAAACCTCTAATGAGAATAAAGAGGCTTGACACATTTATGACGGGCTGGAGAGATTTTTATTTACGTTCTGGTACAATATTTCACTAGGCCAATTCAAGATCTGGTGCGATAGAGCAACTTTATTTCCAAGGAACTGACTGAGTTATATGATTTGTATTTTATATGGTTGCTGTTTATTGTTTATTAGATAATTGGAATAAAATTAAAACTTATGGCAGACAAAAACAGGATGTATATTATCACTACTATTGTTCCTGCTAGAATTGGAATGAGTTATGTTCAATGTAAGTGTTAAGTAGACGAAATATCCAAGTAGATTGTTTACAAGAATCTAAATGGTTAGAGGTAGAAGGTCAGAATTATTGATCATAATTAAACACATTAATATAACGGCGGTCCGTAAATATGGTGTGGAAATAATTCTGTGAAACGCCATCATATTGGACGACAATCAGTAACCCGTTACTGAAAAATTTTAATATTAGTTATCGTAACAAATGGTGACATTCAACGTTGAATGCGGTTGTGTGTAGTGCAGATCGGTGCCCGATGATTTATGCGATCTAAAAATACCACCGAACGCAATGTTGAAGTTGTATTTCGACCAGCAATGGACAGTGGTTCTGAATGTTGGGCAGTAGAACCGAGAATGTTGATAGATTTAAAGTCAACAATATTGGGGGCAGGGTGAATGGAGTGGTCCACTATCATAAAGGTTATCCAACTCAATTTTACCTTCACGCAGTGTTACCGGTGGAAACGGCAAAGTAACATCATATTGCCGCGAGTAAAAAGGGTAATATAATATATAATATAATATAATATATGAAACTATTAACCAGAAATGCTTATGATTATCACAATATAATATATTTTTTATATACGTGTAATTATCATATACTTTCTAATATGATAAAGAATATGTTTTTTTTAGAACTTTTATGGAATCTAAAATTTCTTTCTATAACTTTGATAAATATTGCCACATACCGCATTTACCACATAGAAAACCAAAATTAATGACAAATAATGCCGCACACTTGCCGGTAATATTCCAGTATCGACGATAAAAAATATGTTTTTTTTTAAACTTTTATGGAATCTAATATTTTGTGTAATTATTATCAAACTCTATACGATTTAAGATCCAAAATTAATGATAAATGGCATAAAATATATACAATATTTTGAGGTAATGCTTCCGGCGAAATCAATGATAAAGAAAATGCTCTTTTTTAAACCATTGGGAATATATAGTTTGTATTTTTATATTATATCATCATCCACTGTATTTGATAATGAGGACAATGAAGATTATAGTTTGTTAGTAATGTCATTATCATTTTATTGGCACAAGAAACACCAGCAACCCTTTCTTTGTAGGTGAATGATCATACTTAAACAATGTGTTTAATAGAGCATACCATGTCACTATATGTGAAATAAAAATAATCAACCTCTCCCACATACAAATTTTAACTCAAACATATGGAATCATTTATCAAAATCTAGGCTCGTAGGAATTCTGATTTTAACGTTTGTAACTTCAATTTATGTTCTTGAACTATAATCCATTAATCAATATTTGTAACAATCATACACCCTCAATTAAGGTAACATTCATCTGTGTGGAATAGAACGTGTAAAACAGAAGTTAAAAAAGAAATAATGTTTATTTTATTAAACAAATGCTAAAAACTCAGTAAAATTAGTAATTTTGTGGTTTTTCATTGTATGATTGATTCTCTTGTAATTTGAAAAGCACTTATTTAATCTAGAAAAACTAAATTATACTTAAAAGGTTTCTCTAGCTAGATTTCTCATTTTTATTTTGTTTCACATTATAAACCTCGTTGCGTAAACAGACAAATAGGGTTTCTGTTAATTAATAATAAAAATCCTATTTAACTTTAATTATCTTGTCTAAAAATAAAATATATTCTTTACATATTAATTAAATGTTTTCAATTCGCATCACTCTCCGATGAGCATATTTGTTAATTTATAACCAAAGCATATTGAAATCGAAATTGAAATAAAATAATAATTGTTTTGCTATAGGAATACTTGTCAAATGATGTTAGTTTGTAGTTAACGGGTTATTACAGACTTAAAGTTTGTAGTAACTAATCAAAAAATTAACAATTAATACTGTCAAACGCTTGTTTAAGGTCGACGAGCAACATCATTTGCCATATGTGCTCGTTTTATTATTCATTTCATTATTTATCTGTCCCAAACTGCGTGTATATTTAACAGTGACTTGATCCACTTCTTGCTAATTGTTATCTGGTCTATTTGGTTACTTATGCGACCGTACCGTATCAACAATCACAAGATTGCTGTATATAATTCGCAAAAAGATTACCATTTTGCTTCATAACACCAATCAATACATATTCCTAATCAATACTGTTTGAGTCAACCCTTGAAATTAAGGGTACCACAAAAAAAAAAAAAAAAAAAACAATACCTTATTTTTTTATTCTCATAATACTTCGTCACTACTAAATGTACATCTTTGTCATCCATTGTTGCTTGTTCCGTAGTGCGTAAATTTGAACAGTTGTTACATATTCTACCCTGCTCATTTTTTTTTATATTGAAGTTATTTTTTAGGGAGTGACTACCCTTTAATGTTTTATAACACAGAAAAACTTTTTATTGGCTCAAAAGCACGGAGGAAGAGGATATGAATATTTGACTTAAATACCTGCGAGTAGTAAAATTCAGAAAACATGATTCCACAGACGAGAATTATATAACATAAACGTGCTCCTAAATGTAAGTGTACGACCCCAAACGTGAATTCCACAGAATGCTAATGTAAAAACTTGGCCATTTCTAATATGCATATGCAACATCAAGTTTTGACTTAAAATAACTAAAATTGTTAACAACTGGAAATTATAGAATCAATCACATTTGAATATTTCAAAAGAGTGGTGCATAAATTCCCAGCTACCTTATTTGTTGTTGAGTAGTTTTTTTTTTTAAATTAATCGACAAACATTGACATTGAATTACAGTAAAAAATAATTTTGACTGAACTCCTTATTTACACATATTCTGCATATTTTATTTTGTATTCCTTTCGGAATTCAATTTCTGTAATTATTAATATTTTGCTGAAGGTCTACCAAAAAGTTTTACCGCACCTCCCCCCACATCTGAGTGGTAAATGTGGTAAACATTTACACAAGAAATGATCATAGGGTAGAACGTCACTACTCTGGGGATGAGAAGTGATGATTCTGTATTTCAGTGGATTTTTTTTTTTTGTTTAGAATTGTACATCGATCGTGGACATGTAAAAACTCATGAAAATTGCAGATCAATCATGCATCATGTATTCCAAGATGTATTCATCAATATTACTATATTAAAAGGGGATAATGTTGACGATGATGATGACTACATACTCTGCAGTCATATCAATAAACTAAGAGTAAAAAACATTTCTTAAAATACATGTCTGTCATTCAATTCTGCATACAAAAAATCAATGGGCATTACATAATAATCTTACATCGTACAACAAAACTTCCAATACAATGCCTAATTACCTTTGTATTTAACTATTAATATGTGAATTATTTATGCAGAAATGAAAGAAAATTTAAACAAAAAGAATAAAAAAAAAAAAAAAAAACATTCCATTAGAGTTTCATTGATCCATTCGTAAATAGGTCAATGGATCATTTAAAAACTACTTAATATATTGTGACATCACCTATAAATCAGGTGATAAGAATCGGTGTTTTTTTTTTTTAACATATTTAAATGGGTCAACTCTTTTTACGTATGAAACAATAAAATGAAGTTGAAATCAATAATTGTGTTGGGGGTGATGTCGGTTGAAGTTGGACAATCAGAAACCAAGTAGAGATAGAATTGAAAATAGATTTAACATTAAAATATAAATTAAATAATTAAATTATTCATAACTCTGTTGTGCCCCATAGGTTTATGACATTTTTTTAAGAAAATTACGATATATTGAAAATATTCTCAAGAAACTCCAACAAAGATAGCAAATGACTGTCGTCATTGATAGACTGTGCAAGATCAAGGGCATTTATGCAAAGTCTCTCATTAGATTTTATAATCAATTTTTTTTTTATCTTACACACTTATTATCATTTATATTATTATTACATTATTATGCAATCGATTAGGAAAAAAATCAATGGAATTGTTTGGGGATGAATTGTCAATAATTGTCTTTTTGTGGAGAAAAATATGCGCTGACGTCACAACTTTAAAACCGATGAGAAAAAATTCAATGAACTTTTGACATCTTTTTTTTTGTCCATTAACTAAAATTTACTTAAACTAAATACTAGTTTTAAATTATTACATTATTTTTTTTTACTTTGTTTCTATACTATTAAGTGTACTGATAATAATATATTTATATTGTAATTTATACTTACGTTAATTTATTCAATACGTAGAAAAATTAAAAAAAAAAAAATTTTAAAAAATTGGTGGCTTGATGCGGTAAGTACACTATATAAAATATTTAACATGCACACACAAGCTGTTGTTGATCGAATATTTGAAATATATCCCGTTTTTTAATTAAAAATTAATGAATATTTAAATTGTCTCTTTTAATTTTTCTTATCAACACATAAAACACAATAAATTACAACTCACACGACTTTGTTTAAATTCTAATCAAAACTGAAAGAATTCCGATAAAATGCGAATTGATAGAAAAATTATTTTTGACATTTGTGAAAAAACACGCGCATTTGAATTCGCGAATATTTACGAAACAAATCATATCAAAAGCCTATGCGGTTTAGTTCAATTATGGGTTTATTCGAAATATTACATTTTACATAAATCGCAGAAGTACTATACATGAGAAATTTTAAGTTTAAATAAACTTGAATAGTTTTCATTGAATTTTATGTAGCACTGTTTATCGACCATAATACCCATTTATTAATCAATGTAAATTTATAGATAAATGGTATAATGCGATGTGAGATTTAACTTGGTTCTATTACTGAAAAATCGTATAACTAAAACTAGCTTATAGTGAAACGGGATACTGGAGGAGATATTATGAATATTGGAAGTAGAAACAGACATCTTTTCGAAGCGCGTCAGGTTCATTGGATACTGAATTAATTGCTTTATGTAAGTAATGATGTCATATAATAAGACAATAATTAAAATGATACACCATGTGAACGTTTATCATTAATCTAGTACATTTGTAAATATGAACGCACCCTATATTGATAACTTCAAAGAAGTGTAAACAACAACACATCAATTCCAAATTTATATCGTACCGAATGAAAACTTTTGTTGATTGTGTCCATCAGTTCGATAGAAAAATTTCCAGTTTATCATTTATTTATTTTATTTTATTTATTAAAAATGTCTGATATAAATAAAGATAGTCATATTAAAAAAAGATTAAATAAAGTATTGGAAACACGTTTAGATACCGATAAGGTTAGTTAATTTTAATAACAAAAAAGAAAATTGTCTTATAAGATTTCCAATGTGTTCTACAATGTGCCATTTGTCTGGAGGGCATATAATGTGGGAATTTACCATTTCTAATGCAAATATAATAACAATTATTAACTACATTTGAGTTTAATATACTATATCACATTTAGTTGGTTGACTAAAGGACAGCAATAGAGTGGTGTGTGAAGCCGAAGTTACCTTGTTTCTTGTTGTGCTGTTTATATATCAAGACATTTAATCTATATTTTCGACCAAGATCACAAGTCATACTATATATGATGTGTACTGTAATCGTGTTGCCAGTGACCACCTCACCACAAGTTCTGCCTGCACTATAAAACTATACTGCCGTTCATGGATTTTATCTGCTACTGTCATGGTATTCACCTAGCAGTTTGGTTGGTAGTTTTTGCATGGATTATTCAAGAGTGGAAAATACTAAGTTGGAAGAATTCTAAAAAAAACACGCATTCTAAGATCAGTTGCCTGCATGACAAAAGTTTATAGGTTTAATAATATTTCTAACAGGTACTTTATTTGTTCTTTGTTAGGTAGGTATTTCTGATATCCAATTGAATCATTACCACAATTATTCATCGATAATCTATGAAATAATATCACGAGTAGGTATTTGCATATTATATGTAAATTTACATATTTTTATAGTAGCTCCCATTAGTGCGAGATAGTCTAGACATTATCATTGACATAATACTGTAGACTTGTTGTGCGTTCCGAGAGAATTAAACCCAACATAATTGGGCAGCTAATTTTCATCGAAATTTATATATACAGCATGGCATAGTTGCGTCTTAGCATTAAATTTATCTATAATAGTATATTTCGTACCCATTCAGATATACATTTTCGATCCGAGTTAGGAATAAAGTCCGTATTCTTACCTAGAGTGTCGACCATGATCGTCTGGGACACAACCGAATCAAATGTAAAAGTATTGAACTCCATATAGAATTAATTTAATTGAATGTTTCTTCAGAACATTATTTTCCAATAAGAGTTTTGATAATAATGGCGTTTTGTTAAATACATTTGATGTATCGATCACAATCGTCCGATGCTCACCATAAACATATGTAATTATCGACGCTAAATTTTCTCTAAGATCTTTTATAAGTGGATCAATACAGTGATTCATTTGGAAATCGTATGATTGTATTTAAACCGCTGATTGAATGACTAGTCCCATTTTTCTTTAATATACCTTGCTGATCTGCTTAATACGTTAAAGAGAATATTTTCTTAGTTTAAATAATAATTATTGCAATTTCTAAATTCAAAAACTTTTAACATTTTTATTAGGATACATTAGAGGCGCTATCAGATTTATCAACATTTTTCGATGAAAATACATTACAATCACGTCGAAATTTAAGAAGTCAAATTGAGAAACGTAGTCTTGCAACAAATGAAGATTTTCTAAATGCATTTAAAGAAGTTAAATCAGCATTAGATGCAATTTGTGATGATTTATCAACGATGACATATTCCGTTAATAATATGAAAATACGTTTAAAAGATACACAAACCCAAACACATGAATTAATACAACAAACGAATAGTTTACAAAATGAAAGTAATAAATTGCAGGTACAACAACAGATAGCCGGTGCATTTTTGGCAAAATTTCAAATGTCACCTGAAGAACATCAACATTTGTATGGTGTGATACGTGATGCGCCAATAAATTTAGAATTTTTCAATGTACTTGCACGTGTACAAACCATTCACAATGAATGTCGCATATTATTACAGTCAGGCTATCAAACTGTTGCATTGGATATTATGGAAGAAATGACATTATATCAGGAAGGTGGTCTTGAAAGACTTTACCGATGGACACAAAATCATTGTCGTAATATAGATTCAAATGATATTGGTCCATTATTAATATTATCCATGAATAAATTACAAGATCGTCCTATTCTATTTAAATATGTTATCGATGAGTATGCAACTGCACGTCGTTCGGTTTTGGTGCGTAATTTTATTGATGCATTAACAATTGGCGGACCAAATGGTAATCCGAAACCAATTGAAATGCATGCTCATGATCCAAAACGGTATATTGGTGATATATTTGCATGGTTACATCAGGCTATTCCATCGGAGAAGGAGAATTTATTTCTACTTTTGGGAAAATGTGATAAAAATGGTAATAATTTATCTTTTCTTAATTTTTTATACTATTGTTTCTATATAATTTTGATTTTTTTTTTTTTCAGACCTTACTGATCAAATTCAATTAACATTAGCACATATTTGCGATGGTATTTGTCATCCGCTTAAAGTTCGTGTAGAAACTATTTTGAATTCTGAGAAAGAATTGCTTATTTTATATGCAATTTCTAATTTAATTAGATTTTATCAAAATATTATCAATAATGTAAGTACAAATTTTGATTGCCTCGACTGTTACTAAGTACTCAGGTGATTTAGTAATTGAATTACTGACCAAATGATGGTTAACGGGAAAGTAATTTTAAAGTCATATCATTTCTAAAACGACTAAAATTTCAAATCCGAAACTAATTAACATAATATTTGGGAAGTTTTTTCACATTTGATGATTGTTATATGCCGAATAGAATCTGGCGGTCGTCACAAATTTCAAAAATCTAATGTTGCGCTTCTTTAAAACTATTTGTTTATCGGTACTATTGTTTGACTGTGAATCTTGGAAGGTGATCAATACCACTTTGTTACAAATTCAAGTTTTCGTCAATAGTTGCCTCAAGGGCATACATAAAATTTTACGTTCTTTGTTGAGACTGACAGATAGAGAGACGATGAACAAGAGTGTCCAACAAAAAAAAACAAATAAGTTTGCTACTGTTGGAGTTATCTGAATCAATCTTGCTGAGAAGATTATTAAAAGAAGTCATTAATTTAACACAGTTAAAATTTACAAAGAGATACGCATGTACTGACTCGAAAATTATCTTGCCTTTGTTAAGGGAGTCCATCAAGATGGAAAAACTGCCATATAAATTACAGCCAAGAAATTACCTTACTGATGATAAATCTTACTTTGAAACTCACTCACAACAGTTTCCGTTGACTTACCCGATTAATAAGCAAATTGTTGCTCAAAATTACCAAATCAGTGTTTTCCAACGCTATTCAGACTCAATCAATTGGCTATTGCAATTGTCACAGTACCATAACCTTTACAAGAACGAATATGACATATTTACAATGTTAATTCGTTAGTTAATCAACTACTTCATTACTCCATTCACCAATGCAACTGTTATGTGTACACGCAAATTTATATTGGAAAATAAAATGTTTCTCTCATTTTATGTGTTTACATCCATAGGTTGTTAAAGGTGGTGCTCTGGAAGAGTGTCTTGCAGAATTAGAAAGATTTAGTGAACATTCGTATTTAAATTCATTAAGTGTACAATTAAAAAATTTATTACAAGGTCCACCGGGAACAAGTATTGGTTTAGAACCACCACAAAATGATTTATTACCACCACAAAGTGTTGGTAAATTATTAAGTATTCTTAAAGAAATTTTATCGGTAGCAAGTATGGTAGAAAATCGTCAATCGGATATAACAAAGGTAATATTCAAATTTATGTTTATAAATAAATTTAAAGTAAATGTTTTAATTTCAATTAATTTTAGATCGTGTCCTGTGTTATTGATCCATTACTTCATGCAGTCACCGAATCTGCATCACATTTACCAACAATTGATATGGCCGTTTATCTACTAAATTGTTTATATGAAATGCAGTGTACATTAGCATTATATGAGTATATGGATGAACGTATGGAACGGTTACAGTTACAAGGTGAAGCACAAATTGATACACTAACATCAGAACAGGCATCATCATTGGTGGCCAATTTAAATTTAGGTCCAATTTATACAATTTTACAAAGTTCAACATCAAAAATTGATTTAAATCATTTAAAAAAGTTTATGGAAAAATTCGATACATTCTTAGAAATGCCTGAAATTTTACTATTACCTCAAGTTAATTTACTGCACAGTGGAACACATCGAACAACCGTACAAAAGCGATCGTTTAATGTAATTATTGCTATTTATAAACAACTTTATGAACGTGTTCATAATCCAGAAAATGGTTATCAAAATCCAGAAAGTGTATTTAATAAAACTCCCGAACAAGTTACCGAATTACTTTCTGGTTAATGTCAGTATTGTTTTGAATAAATTGTTAAATTACAATAAAGATTTTATTTGTTATTAATTATTTACTATTTACTAATTCAAAATTAAAATAATAATATTTTTCCTATACATTGTATAAATGAATTGTTTCTTTTAAAATTTTCAGGTTCATATTTCTATGAAATGATAGAATGCCGCAATTCAATCTATCAACTAATTGCCACGGTCTTTAACGAAATGTGTATATTTCACTAAAAACGTCCATAAATTGCATCGAACCTGATTGAAATGTACAAGAATTGGGAACTAAAATATTAGTACAATGCTTAAAGTAACGTCAATTTAATTTTGGAACCCTCTATTCGCACATGAGATGTCAAATTTCTTTCTTTAATCATAACGCACAAAATGATTCTATTTATGTCATAGGAAAGGGAAAATGTATAACAGAGTTTGAGACATTTATGCCACACCCGATCAAATGCTTTAGGTATATTTAATGCAACGACAGTTGCCTCCTCAACGCGTGAATTTTTCTACACCAGATTTCGCTTACGTATGTCATAATATCTCCAGTTGACCTTCTGGAAATTATTAGATTCCACATAGGATAGAATTTTGAATTCAAGAATTTTTGTCAAGATCTTGTATTGTATAATAGTAATGACAATCGGTTATGTAGTTGTACGGAACAGATTTAGAACCATTTTTAGGAAGTGGTTGGACGTTGGCTATCTTACACGAGTAAAAAGAATATACGAATTTAAGGTCCGCTATATAAATAAGAAAACGATAATGATCTTGCAGAATAACCGGAAGGAATACCATCAACACCCGGAGCCTTATTGACATTTCGATTTTTGAGAATTCTATATATAGTTCTAGAACAAATACATGTAGGTTTCAGAACTCAGCGAATTGTTAGAAAATACAGTAGCCAATAAGTTTGCCTTGTTAACATTTGACAATGATTCCCAATATTTGAAAAATTATTGATGACGGTGATGAAAAAGATATTATGTTTAAACAATCTATAACATTTTGATAATAATATCCTCATTTTGGTAAAAAAAATTCTATTCTACACTAGGTGTCCTTGTGGGTTGAGAATTAAAAACATTTTCTCAATTAAAAGCTTACTCTTAAGTGCCTCATCGGTGGAAAATTTATTGGAAAGTTAAATTTCCCCAATCTAATATTTTCTCCGTTTTATTTTCTGAAGTTTTACTTGCCATTCTCCTTTTAAAACAGAAATAGTAAAAATATTGTGACGGAATGGAATGGAAACCATAAAGTAAGAATTTTCACCTTATTTTCCGGCCCTTGATAGCGCTAACGGTCGGTACATATTTAAATTTTTTTCAATACTCATAATTAAATCTAATTGTTACATAATATCTGTTAAGTCTATATATCCTGCAAGTAACTACCTATAATAAATTTTAAGTTTTAGAATCCGTTGCGTGTTCAATAGAAATAATCATAAGAAATTTGGAAGGTTTACTTTAAACAAAATTTAACCTCTAGAAATGAGGTTAAGAGGGTTAGTTAAGTGACGGCCTGTTAAATTCAGTTTACGATAATTGTACAATTTGTTAGGGTTATAAAAAAAGCGATCTGGGAATAATTTAAATGTTTATATTTGAACTGAAATAGTAAATGGTAACGTAGTTAGTTATGTGGATAAATTAATGTCATTGTGATACAAAATAAAGGGTTTTTTTTTTTGTATTATTTATTGTACATAATTTCGTTTGTACGCTTACAACCAGTATAATAGAAACTAATAAACGTTTAACCAAATATTGACTTTTTTTTTTAGATACTTTATGCACTAGAGTATGAGACTAAATTAGATTATTGTATGACAATTTTCAGTAAATATTCTGGAAAAAAATCCAAAAGTGAATTCAAATGGTTTCCTTCGAAAGCAGCGAAATTCTTTATGATAATAATAAAATTTAATGACATGGAAAAGTCCTTTTATATTTTTTCCATTATGGCAAGAGTTATATTACACAGATTAATTGCGATTTGCTTAATATATTATGCTTGAGTATTATTATAAGCATTTAAACGAGAATTTAAGGATTTGATGTAGACAAAGAATTGCAGAATTGTTCTTAATGTATTCCAAAATATTGTTTCGATTCATATAAGACGAAGAACGTATATATGGTGAATGTCATTAATTGCATGATTTCATTAAATAGAGTCATACATAATACTGTGACCGACTTACATCTAATAAGTTACTCAACCCAGATTTATATATCGGTTCTTGGGCGTGTGACAGGTGCTAAACAGAGGAAATATATATGATAAATGGAAAATAACTCAGCTGCTTACTAGGTAGGTAGGATTTATGGACTACATGGCATCTAAATGATAATGTTGTTAGGAAGTAGAGAAACTTAACTTCGGATATGCAGCTCTTTACAGCTATTTATAGTGATCACTATTTGGTTATTGTGCAGATTCTTATTAACTATTTGCAAATGTACAAAACCAATCAGTCTTAGACTTGATGTTCTTTGACTTCACAACGATACTATACTAGACCGAAATTAGTAGATAATTTATAATTTCCTTGATGATCTCATAATATTGTTCGGTAAACTTGGAACACTATTGCTAATGCAATGAGGTGAACTGGTGGAGATATTCATGGTTTTAGTAATAATGAGAAAATACATAAAATAAAAAATTAATAACACGAATTTCAAAAATGTATAGAATATACAAGTGTAGTCAACCGGATGAAGATGTTGTTGAAATCGCTCAACTGAATAAGCGTATACAAAATTTCGAAAAGATTGCAAATCCAGCAAAATATGTTTTAAATTCAAATAATATAAGGGAAACCTAACGTCTGAATAGGAAAACCGATCGAAAAATGCTACACATTGCTTTCAAATGAGAGGTAAAGTAAATGGATATGTGGACAGATTAATTTAACGCTGAAGTAGTTGGTTCACATTATAGAAAACTGTACTGATAATAAAGGTAGAAGGGTAACTTTAAGAATGTGTAGCAGCGGCATCACTTTACTGAATACAATAAACAAGGTTCTTGTCATAAATGTGTACAAAAATAAGCTCAGTTGGAATCGAATATTCAAATAGATGGTTTCAGACCTGGAAGAACATATACAGATCATATAAAAACGTTAAGACGAAATCGATCGAATGGCACAATACATGATGCTTGTGAACTTTTAAGCAAGCTTTTGACAGTTTTATCATGTTGATGTACTGAGTATAAATAGCTAAAATGTAATTCAATCGGACCGGCCATAAATACTGATGCGTTTGGATGAATGATATCGTAAAATATGCGATATACTATAGAATAACTAGTCGATTAGTTGTAAGATGTACAGTGAAATGAATGTGCTGAGTGTAGCCGGAATGTCTGGGAATTCACATAAAAAATATTCGATTCTCGTCTGCTAATTGATCCAGCCGATGATGGCAATTTCAAATAAATTTGAATGTATCTGAATATGCCCATATGACCGCATTAGGTACAACTTGACTATCTAAGAGTATTGTTATTTGTTTTAAATGTCCAGTAAATCATCTATAGATTAGATTGGATGCTCTATTCTAATGCTTTCAGAAAAAGTTTTCTTATTCTGCAGTATCCATTTTTAACAACTTCTTTGTCTAATTGACTATATTGTGTCAGCAGATTCTATTGATCATCGCATTGCTGTTGTTAATTTGTCTTTGATGGTTCATATTATTAGATTCCAAGTATGATCGCAATATCTATTCTTTCCTTTCAGAAATAAGCATCAAAAATTGAAGATAATTGAAATAAACGTTTCTAGGATACTAGAGGTTTATCCTGAAATAGAATAACATTTTTCTTAACCATTTTATGCAACAAAACATCACGTTTTTTTATGATAATCAGATTTTTTTCTAATACTTTATTGATATCTCTTCCCACAATTTAAATAACCATCCTTTAAATGGATAATGTATCATATATATGTGTATGTTATCTTGGAAGTTTAACGTAACATAAAGTAAGCAATAATCTCCGTCGCCATCTTAGAGTCATGGATGTATTGATTTCCTTTTAATGTTCAACCATCAATGATCTAATTTATTTTGTAAAATATGATACAATACTTCTGGCATAAATATGCTTATATAAGCTAGAGATTATTGGCATCCCAAGATATTAAATATTATATTATAAGAAGATACTTTTTATGAGTATCATAAAACCAGCGAATTAAATATTAACAGTTTAGGGGTTCAAATTTTATAGCGTCTACTATAACTTTGTCGATTAAATTTATCAATTAAATTGGTTACGTTAGCCCATAATTTACATAATTTATGTGATTTATAGATAGGGTGATAAACTAATTTACAGTTTATATATACTAAAGGAAGTAATCATGAACTGTATCATAATAGAGCAGTCCTAAAGTCAAATTTGCACTAGCATATTATAAATATATAATGGCTGCGAGACTTACAGAACCCAGGGAAACACCAGAGTTTCATTTTATCACCTACCCTTGATTTAAGTTTTATGAATGACTCTAACATGAAGTCCCAGTAATTCTGATGATGAGTATTCTTAATATTTCAATAAAAATGCTACTGGGGATATGGTGAATACTTTGCGTGAAAATATGGACTACTCTTTTAACAAATTTACAGTGAATTTCTGATTGAAGGCATGCAAATCTTGTAAAATTCAATGCAAACATGTTTTTAGAAATCCTAGGAAATAAACAAACTGAAGTAAGCATAAGGAAGACATTTGATATAAAATAAGTAATTCAAAATATGAAAACGCATAAGGAACATTGAAGGAGTGCATTCATTTCAGATCATTTCTTATTCCAAAGCACTGTCAGATTGTTTTATTTGCTAGATGGTTTGGGTTTACATTATGTTGTTTGAATTTGCGGCGCATTGTATCCGGGCTGAAAGATTTTACGTTCGTCTGATGGAATCCATTTATCATCTTTGTGTATTTCATTATGTGCAAATATATTACCACCAATGACAGTATTGTAACTGTATGGATAAAAAACAGAATTATGCGTTTTCATTAATAAATCTGTGTAAAAGGTTTCACCTGAGTATATCCTCAGGTGAAACCTTTTCTACGTTTTCCTTCCATCGAATTTCGTTTAATCCAAGAATACTGAGTTTATACCTCTTCAATTCTTGTACCAAATATGCCACTTTTATCGGTTTAAGCATTGTTCCAACGTTCCAAGATCTAAATTGTGCAAGATCCAAAATAGTTTCAAGAAATTCAAATAATTTTAAAATAATTATGAATAATTAAAAGTAAAGTTTTATTACATTTTTCTTTTCATGCAGAAACAAACTTGGTTTAATAACTGAAGCATTTCCACTTATCATATGTAAATTAACTCGAATTTACTTATTTCCATTTGGCGAAAAACCATTTTCCTCGTTTTTTTCAATTTCACCATTTAAGAACTTCATTTGCATTTAGCAATCAATTTGACTGGTTCAGCATAAATTTTCAATTTTGGTTTAAACTATTATTTTAGGTATAATTTTTGAAGGAAAACGAAATGAATTTGGATAACAATGTCAAAATTATTCATGGAATTTGAAATTGAAATTTTTTCAATTGAATTGATATGAAATGCTAAAAATTTCTGTGACAAAGTAAATATTTTGCTCAATAATTTTTAAATAGCAAGAATTTTATAGTAGCATAAGTAAACAAACACTTCTAAACTTTTTATTAAATGTTTGATTTTGATTGCATAAAGTTTAAAGTTTTAACTTTCTTTTTGTCGTTAAATATAAAAATAACAAATTTTCTTTTAAAACATGAGTGAAACTTACATTCTGACAAGCAATGTAACCGAAAAATATTGTAGAACGGATAGTTAAATTTAATCTAAGGGTTGTTTATGGTGATCTGAAAAGATGGACTGATTAATGACCTGCTGAATAAGCTTAAACTTCAAGTTCATTTTAGCGAGTCCAAGGATCTCTCAATTTTTTCACACCTTTCAAATAAAATGCATATAAAATAATCCTAGTTGCGTGTGTATTAATGACATTAGCATATTCTATTTTAGACATATTGGCTCTCATTGACGACAATTCAAATTACTAATAATTTAATTAATATAAATTATTATAAGATGTCATTTATTACTTACTTAAATTGTATATCTTTAAAACTAACAGTTTATCGTCACTATTTTCTATGACTAGGAATGTTGGATGGTGAAAAATTGGGATGAAGAACGGGCATTAAGAAGTCTAGTAATAAAATGTCATAGAGCAAAGTGAAGGTGATGGTCATAGATATTACGGACATCGGTGATTATACGTTAACACTCAAAATATATGAATTATTAGCTCAAATTCGTACTAAAGGGATACTTAAGTTAGATTAGCAGGATATGGCAGAATAGCATCAAAGTAAATTATGCAAAATTGAACAAGGAATTTTAACATAATATTGGAAGTGTTAGAAACATCATTTGCAAAAAAATATATTAAAATACGACAAACATAGGCATATTATCCAACAATCAAAATAAATATAAAATGTACGAGCATTGGCGTCAAGCTGTCTATTCCATTTGTGTCAAATCAAATTAGATACAATTTCCCAACTCATTTAAAATACTACACTCGCATTAAATAGCAGCTGGACAACGAACTGCGCATTCAATCGGTATGTAATATACCATGCAACAAAACGAGACAATAATATGCTATACTATACTAATCTATAATATTGTGTGGTAATAAGATGAATGAAAACTGTATCTATTGTAACACACAGCGGCCATCTTTATTTAAAGGTCATTCGAATCGTAAAATACTATAAAGAAATAGAGTAGCGCAATCGCCTATAGTATTTTATTAAAAGATAAATTTCTCATTCATAATTTTTCAAACGTGAATTTCATACTTGACTGTGTTGGTATTATTTAACAAGGTGGTTCAATAAATAAATTATGAGTCGGGCACGATAAATTGATAACATTTCAACATATCAAAATGAAATTTTTGCAAACACACATCTTACTTAATTAATGTGTACAAATGAATTTAATTGGAGCATAGTTCGTCATCATACTTCAGTAAGATAAGTCATAATGTTTATAGCTGATCTCCTAGAGTGTTTGTACAATGTTTGTTCATACGCTTAATTATTTTGTATATATTTATTGGCGAGATATGCAGCGAGTTTATTAGTAATAACCTGGGAATCTGTTAGGTAAACAGGACCATTGGAAGTCCCATTAGTCCCAATCATGATAATATTATTAATAATTATTAACATCAGTAATTTTATATCTGATATTTTGCTTGGTCTATCCGGTTTTTGACCAGTTTCGTATGCCAACTAGATACAAGTACTCTGTTAACATTAACAATTTCACACTTGACTGGATTTTTCTGGGTAATAGGATATTGGTCAAGAACAAGAGTCTAGTATCATTGTGATGGAGAAGGGAAATTAGTAAAGGTTCAATTTCAATAAACTCGTATACCCGTATAATATGGTTTTGCAACCTTTTAGAATACATATTTGATTGAAATATTGCAAATTTTGTTTTTTTGACATTATTTTTGTTAACCAAAATACCGAAATACAATTTTAAATAAAATATTTTTGTTGTCTTGTATCATAAATTTATAAAACACGTAGGCCATTCAAATTTTATATTGAAAAATAGCAGATATTAACAACACATTTTCAACAAAAATCAGAACATTTTGCTATATATTGATAATGATATTCATCCTTCAACCGATTGTGACAGAAACCTTTTCGCCTTTTTTACTTTTAAGATTACATATAAATATTAACCCAAAATCTAGAAGATAAAGAAAAGAACAAAATATGTACCTATTCAAATGTTTTATATCAATTCGTTTGGTTTTACCCACATTTGACATCGTACATACATAGACGATAATGTACAACATAAGTGGAGCCATCAGACTTGTATATATAAAGTATCTTGCCATTGTTTTATTAAAGAAGATGTATCCACTTACCACACTGGAGTATCACATACTTTAATAAAGGAGATATCTTTTCTGTCTATTGTTATTGCTTGTATATTCTTAAAATACGGCTCAATGAATTCAGTCTATTAGAGTTCCCAATCATTTTACATTGTATAATGATAATATTATGTATTTTACTCGTACCCAGAATCTATATTCTAAATAAGATATCAAATTCAACTACTTTGGTTAACATTGTTGTTTATTATGTTGATTTTTAGTCCATTGATTCCATAAAAAATTTCAAATATTTTCGGTATTTTGAAAGGTAATTATGACATGATTATATATGTCAATTTACTGTTGGCCCATCACATTCTTGGTGTTACTCCTGCTTATTAATAACTATCAATTATCATTACTAATCCACTCTAAGTACGAATTTCTCCATCTTTTACTAGTTGACTATAAAAAGCCTACTTATCATCAGACGATGAATGCGCGCTGTGGGTAAATTTGAACTATTGTTACACAATTAACACTATACCCTTGAATTTTACTGTGAATACTCGATCTGCTACCGGTTTTCAGTGAACAGTAAGACTACGTTTTGCAGAAACAAGTGACTCAACGCATCGACTCCACTATTGTGATCCAAGTGACCCATTTTTCCGGTAAACAAAGTGTTCTTCCATTACTTTACTTTTTGAGCAACCTGTGACAGTTTGATCGATTTAAGCATTGTTCTAACATTACACATTCCAAATCGTGTCCGTTTATGTAAGCATCTGATCTGTTATTTGACGTTTCTTGTATAAATTTCAGCAGTGCGAGATGTAAACACACAGATGTCCAAGTTGGTGGAAGTGGTTGTTAATTACTAATTTAGCGTCAATCCCTACAATACAATAATATCAAATACAGGCACTTGACCAATAACTCAATTTACTTCAATGGTTGATCGTAACCCAGACCACTGTGGACTTGGCGTACCCTGCTGTACATTATTAAAACAACAAAATAAACCTCTGGTAAGCAAACAGATGAGTACTGGCTTGACAACAACTTACTGAATACAATAAGCAAGGTTGATGCAACAGATATTGATGTTATGCTCAGTTGTTCATGCACAGATCACATAAATGAATTGAGAATCATAGTCGAACAATCGATCGAGTGGCAACTCTAATATATATGGAGTTCGTCAAACTTAAAGTTAGGGAATATCTTTCAAAGTAATGAATATGTGATGAAGTCTTGAAAAATTTGTCAATATTTTTAATGTGCATTCAGATATTGAGCAGGAATGCATTTTGTCACAATATTGTTAAGTTGAGTTATGACAAAGATGAACAATAAAGCATATGGTATCTGATGGGGTCTAACCAATAGACATGAAGATCTTGAGTTTGTTGTCGACATATGTTTGTTGGTGTAAACTAAAACAAACATGCAACTGACACAGTTTACTTGATATTACAATAACAGGTGAAGTAGAAGAGTTGGTGTATTTGTGAATATTTGGTGACAGGTATTTGGAATGTTAAATGAAGTGTGGCAGTCGGCACAATTTTCTCGTAATCTTAAAAGGTATATTGAAAATATAATAGTCAAATAGTACTACTGTACGTCATAGAACTAAGTTTTAGTCAATACACGCTAAGTAGATAGACATTTAGAATTTTTTGTGCAAGTTTAATGCTAAAAGAGGATTTTCGGATATTGTCAGAAATTGAGGGAATGGATATGATAATCAGACGTAGAAAATGGATTTGGGTCTATCAATGATATTGATTGCATTGTAACAACAATTGATTACATTAAAATAATCAGCAATTTTCATCCTACAATGGTATTGAATGTAATTATTATCTGGAAATGTGGGTATAGATCATTATACCAGAATACATTTAAAAGAAGTAGACACAATATTTAATTAATTATTTACTAGATCCGAAATTTTAATTTGTGTTAGGGATGGAGAGGTTCATTACGTAGATAAATAGATTTGAACTTCTGGAGACAGTATAGTTCTGGAAACTGATCTTAACGATGAGTGTTTAGTGGCAATTCCCGAAGAGAGGGCATAATATTGGTGATATTAGTAGAGTAAATTAAACTTAACACACCCACAGCATAAAATGACTATATCGTTCATAGTCAGGGTCCTGCAGAATCAGCGTACGTAAAATGAATACTCACCAGAATAACCTTGGCCATGGTCATTGAAAAGTCAAATATTTGAATCAGTTTTTTCAACTGTCAGAAATTTTGAATTATTACTACTAACATACTGCTTAACTAATTCTAAGCAACAATTAATGGTATAGGTGAATTGGTAGTTAAAAATTATCTCCCTAATATTCCAACTTAAATCATGAACGATAGAATTAAATTTTAATATTTAATAGTCCTCATGCTTCCAATATGTTTTGTGATGTAATAAATTTAAACATAATAAATTTCATACAATAACATCATGGTCATAAAACGAATTATAAATACCTCTCATACACCTTCATCTTTCGACATTGTATCATAATAATAAGGTAAAGACAATGTGGATATGCAAATTATTTCCGGAAGGCATATATGTATATGCTTATCATAAACTCGCACATATTAGATAGGCTGACTTTATGTAATTCGTTCGCAATTTTATTTTCAAATTCAAATGTCTGATTGTCATGTAAATTTTATTCAAAAAATAAAAAATCAACAACTAAATTTAATGTAATGGAAAAAATTTCCCTTTTTCCAGGATAATCTAATCGTATTTGTTACCGCCAACCAAGAAAGGGAAAATTCTAATTCAATGAATTACATAATTGTTCGTTTTATATTATGTAAAAATTTACATACGAATGGCGGAAAATTTATTATAATTTTCATGAAAAATGTTATTTCAGAATTTTCATAGCGAATTTTAATCTGGAATTTTGTTTACTGGTTCAATTCAGATTGTTATTTGTTTCAGCAGAACTTATAGAACTTGTTATTATTCTGCATATAGTAGAAATCATTTGCATAATTTCGAAACTGGTGGGCTCGTATTTAAACAGTAAAAGATCGACAAAAGTCATGTACATATACTGGTCAGTCTGAACTAGGATCAACCATTCCGATGTGTATATTGAATTTTTGAATACAGAAGGAAACAATTTCGACCGTCGAATGCTTCAACCATTTATATGAAAAAGTTGTTATAAACTCGACACTATTGAGCTGAGTCTATAAAATAGCTGGAACGAAAATTTAGAAAGGTCCAAACCGACTAGTGAACTTTTATTGATTATGCTGATTATTAGGCATAAAGATGGATTTTTCAGCAGTACTACTGGAAACACGATCACATTATATGTATATGTTGGTAAATTCAAATCTCACCAACATACTTGGTAGTTCTAGATTTACATGTCGTCCTAATAAACAATATTCTAAAAAATTGATAAAACAAGTAGGTTTTCAGTATACTGTCGCAAAATTAACCAAATATGTCAAATAAGTATTAGTAAGAAGTGGATAAAGTCACTGTTGGATGTTATCAGGTATAGAAGTGACGGGCATATAAATCTTAAATATTCTCTCACCAACAGAAGAGGATTCCAGAAAATGGTCTGCACTGACAGCAGACCATTTGCAAAGTTGATTGCAACTGGACGCGTCCACAGGTTGCGGA
>JANSTX010008102.1:0-19647 GCA_027564355.1 Penthetria funebris | reverse complement strand
ATTTATCACTTTGTGACTTAACCAGAGGTTGAAAAGACTATTTGGGTCAAACTGGCCTTGGTCGTTAAAGAAAAAAATAATAATAATAATAATAATAATAATAATAATAATAATAAGTAGTGTTCTAACGTAACATATTAAAAATAGTGTCTGTTTTCGTAAGCGCAAAAGTCATCATCTTGTTCCCATCTGGCTCGAGGCCATTTGATGACATTTATCGTGCAATATAAGTATGTCAAGTGTGAGAGTAGCAAGCACACATCTTTCATGGTCATTAGAATTATATATTGTATCCTAATTTGGCACCCAACCAAATCCTGTCGTCCTTATAATTTGAGCTGAGTTAGAATTGATGTTAGTATCCAACCATGTTTCTGGTGGCCACCGCGATAAGGAATTGTAAGCACTGTCAGGAGTTTAATTCACTTTGATTGAATAGGATAATAGTTGGTGATTGAAATATATGTTTTAGCATATTCTTTAAATATTACCATTACACCTTCTTTTGATAGTCAATAGTAGTCGTGAAGTATATATGTGTATATATATATAATATATTATAGAAAAATATTCGATAAGTTATTGTGACGACTAGAGAATTACGTAAAATTTTGTACAGCAATAATGTGTCATCGAAAAACACTATTTATCATTTACTGGGTCACAAGTCACAACGAACAAGATGATCTGTTTGTTTATGCAGGAGAAAGTGCTCAAAACAATTTATTAACTTCAATTTGACAGTGTTCTCAACAACTTTGTCAGAAATTATGCATTACTGTTTAAATTTATATCCACTTGAAATTCAGTTGACATAGGAGCTTCTTCGACATAACGCCATACACACATCAATAAAAATTTGTAATCATAATAAGTGATGATTGACCCGTCGTGGTAGCGCAGTGGTTAAATCACTAGGCTAGAACGGCGGTAGCCCGGAGTTCAAGCCTCACTGTCGACAAAATTTAAAAAAAAGAATTGTAAATTGTAAATTTATCACTTTGTAACTTAACCAGAGGTTGAAAAGACTATTTGGGCCAAACTGGCCTTGGTCGTTAAAGAAAAAATAATAATAATAATAATAATAATAAGTGATGATTGACATTTAAATAGTTATGTCAATAAACCGAATAGTTAGTTTTGAACAACAGAAAATTTTCAAATTATTCATCAGGTACGCATGAATCCATTAAATGTGACAGTATGCTGCGCTATGTAGTCTGTAGGTATTATTAATTGGCTCTTACTTTTTTTGGCGTTACGGAAAATATTACTGACAACGTTTTCGTAACATGACATTATTGATAATTTATAATACGTGGTTGAAACGTCACATACAGGATGCAGTCAATGTGTTTCTACATTAAATTATCTCAAGAAATAATCATGTCGAATGGTCTTGACGGTCCCGGCACACACCATTTTTGTTAAAAAAAAGTAAATACTATTTCTACTTCAACTCGTATTAAAGTGCGTGCCATTGAGAATAATTTCGAAATAATATACTATTAAATTATTTTTATTGATTTATAAACAATATAAATGCAACATTTACCTGAGGTATCACCAACAGTTTTACTGCGTATACGGAAGACGTGTGGTTGTGGATTTTCGTCTGGATTTTGATTTACTGGTAAATTATCATAATCAATATTGCCAGCAGAATGTCTTTGATTAGATTTAGATTTTCTGGTTTTACCTAGTGTTTGAGATCCCTGCATTAATGACATCTTTTACCCAAAATAATAAAAAAAAAATTGGTAACAAACATTATAATACTATTATCAAATTAATATAAACATACAATTTGTGGCTTTGGTCTTTCTAATGTATGTGAATTACCAGAAGAACCACGATGATGTTGAGGTGGTAAATCAATCACCGCGTTAAAATTATCTAAACCTTTCATAGGAATTGACATATTACGAACACTTTCACGAATTATTTGTCTTATAGTTTTTAAGAAAGCATTTCTAAAATCTGATGTGCTGTTCGATAGTACATAAACCTTTTCTGAACGTCTTTGTAATTGTGATCTTAAATGAATTAATTCCCATAAAAAATGGGAGTCCATATCTTTAGCAGATGATGCCCTAACTTGCACTTCGGTAACTGGTATCAAAACTTGATATCGTATAATTTCAACTTCACTTGGTGTATTTTTATTCGATACACCCTATAGGAAATAAAAATTTAATAAAATAGAAATTGATTTATATATTTTATATTAATTATTATTACCATTAATTTCTTTTTCTGTCGGAGCCTCTCCTTACAAAGAAATACAACAGCTGATTTAAATACAAAACACATAGCATGTAATTCAAGCCCCTTTTTAATTTTTCCAAGAAAATCAGATATATTTAGCCATTCAACACCACCATAATAAAGAAGATCGCCTAGAAATAATGTGTTCGATAATTTAAAACTTCATGTTGTGAATATGTAATATTTTGACATTGGCTAAACACGAAAAGATTGGGTATTCCGTTTAACACTTTCTACCAAAGTTGCAGCGATGTAAATGGAAAAGAAACTGTGGAATATCACTGTGCATATGTCCCACAATTTCTCACTTTAAAAAGCATTCGATGTCAACATATTCTGCTGCCTTGATGGATAATTGTTGATGATGATAACTTTATACATCATAGCTCGTTAAATTAAAAAACAAAAAAAAAAGTTCATATCTATAATTACCTGGACTTAAGTCTATAGGTTGTTTACACGATTTCTGATGCTGTCTAAATAGATGGTCAAATATAGCACCATATTCTTCATGTATTCGTTGCATTTCATTTATATGTTCGGCTACCTTTTCCATTCCCTTCAAAGCCTCTGTGTGTAAATAAAAAGAATCAAACATTTATAATTTATTCTAAGAACACAACAGATACTGGCTTAAAATTGATAATAAATGAAATCTAACCGAGTAGATGTAGATGTTCCTCGCAGCGAGGATCAGTCAAATTTCTCAATTGTTGTAAAAGAAGTGGATATTTTAAAATTCTCTGAATTGGTTTAATAAGATATGATTCCAAAGTACTGCTGTGTTGCTGTTTTGGATTTTTGGCTGCTAGAAATTCTTGCAATGCTTGATTTCCTTCGTCTAATAAAATTTGTGAACACATAAATAGGTTAGTTTTATTCAAGTAATAATAACATTCTGCTTCTAATTAATTAAAAGTAATTGTAAGTATTTAGTGTATAATATGATATAAGGCATATTAGCTTTTGTCGTAGATGATCAATCGTAAAATCCGTGTCCAAAAATGTAGTTGATTTAGTCATTAACATTGATCGTCGTTTATTCGTAATAATTAAAATGTGTCATATTTGTATATAATTTTGTGTTAAACCTTAATTTCTACGAACGTTAACGATAGTGAGATTCATTAATTAAAAATAATAATACTGAAAACGTCGAAAAATAATAAAATACCGAGGGGATATAATTTGATACTAACACCAATTTATAAACCTATTAATTCGGTAACTATAACCAAATATTATAGGAGGCTAACGTGTGCCTAAATCACCAGTTATCCTTCCTGCATTTTACTTCCATTTCTTCCACATTCGAATTATCTATCATCAATCTAACTACAAACATTAAATCAATTCGATGGAAAGAAAATGTCATATGACGATCAATAACAATTATAGAAGTTATGGATTATCGTAAAATGAGCAACATGATTTGCGATCTAAATTGTGATTCATAATATAGAGGGGACGGCTTGGTGATATTTTTGATGTGTAAAATGGAATATTTATTATCACCACTATTGTTCCTTTTCGTCTTTGACTGAGTTATGATCAAAGTAAATACTAAGCTGCATAGTATCAAGTGACTGATGGTTTTAAAGACATTTCGGTATTGTGTGTTCTTATGCTAAAAATCGTTAGTTGATACAATGTATTAGATATTGTATACTCGTCAAAATTAAAGACAATAGTTAATTAAAAATAACACAAAAAATAATTAAAATCATGACCGCACAGGCAGCCAAGCATAAATAGACGAAATTGGAAAGGCTTGTGAAATGCAGCTCTCAAGTCGGTCTAAAGTTGAATGTATGAAAGTATTATATAAAAGTGGAAATTAAAGAAAATGGGTCAATGTGATGTTCAATTAAGGTTAATGACGAAGAACCAGATGAATTAGACGACTTCCAATATTTTGAAAGTATTTTGACAATTGACGCTGAAACCGATGTAAATTTCTGCATACAGAATATTAAACGAGAATTTATAGAGACTGACAGATCTAGAGGCAATGAGCAGAATTGTCCACTGAAGAATTAAAATCGCAATTCAATCGGTTATTATTGAGGCAACTATTCGACCATATTGTAAAATACACGCTTGACTGGAATCACCAAGCTAATAGAAGTTTCCGCTTTCCAAGATCAGCGTGATGAACAGTTTTTAAGGTGTCTAACACCAGTGGTAGAGGATGAAATGAAGGGAAGTTATGCGTCCGCGTTGAGTAAATCGCGAAAGGAAGCTAATAATGAAGTTGGCAATAAATCTGCGGATCGCATTTATATAAATTAAATTCATAAAAATATTATTTAAGCAATTGTTCACATTCTCTCAGATAATGATAAATCCCCTTAAATGTCATTTCAAGTTTGTATTTCAAAATGTATGTGGACAGTATAAACTAATACTGTCCATGTTTATCAGGGAAATATAAAAATAGTTGTTAGTAAACAAACTACGTTAAGCACTTAACTTGAATGACATCTGGTAAAACAAATGAATTTATATACAGATGATCATAATGCCATTGTAAGTGTGCCCTATGAGTTTCGAATCATTGTAAGTTTGGATGGAAAACTATGGTAGCATGATCAATGTTGTGCAAATCACATATTGTGACTAGTATTTAAACGGCGCTTTATATATTAAATAAATTTTGTTGCATGTACAATATTAAGTCTCGTTTGTAATTTAAAACATCTTTTATTAAAATGTAATTTGTTGTACTCCACATAAATTAGTTTAATACTTACTTGGATGAAGTACTTTCTGTGCTTTACTATGGCTAGCACAAAATGAAGAATATAATTTAAAATGGTTTACATAGTATAAAAATGCAGATCCAATAGAAAATAACACATTCTGTAAATAAATAAATAATACTTAATTGATTTATAGTAGATATAGTGGTTTTGGGTATTTATCGACACAATGAATCGAAAATAATTTCGGACCTCTAATATATTGTAATATTTTGCTACAAATAACTAGTACGCAACAAAATTATTGTGTTGAAAACTGATCTTAGTTTAACCAATAAGTATGCTTATTTATGCTCGTTAAGCATATTCTATCCATTATTTGGTTTTTCATTATTTCTGGTGCTGCATGTTGTTTTCTGTATATGTACTAAATCTGTTTTGTGTAGTAAAGTATATTATAATATTGTATTACCCAAATTTGGTCTAAGAATAGCTGAAGTTAAGTTTTAAGTTGTGGCCAATGGCAATATGCACATATTTATATTTATTTTATAAAAAATATGTATTACACCTAACAAATAATCAATGTCAAGCATGACATAATATATACTATATTTCATAACCTGAAATTTAGATAGGGCTAAAGCTAGAGCACTTATTGACTTGACTATTAGAAGCAATCCACCAAAAACTAGGCACCGTAAAATTTTTTGATCCTGTTCATGAAGTTCAAATTGATTTGAGATTCGGAATTTAGAATCAGTATTTAAAGCAAATATCATAAGATTAATATGATATATCAATAAATGAGGTTCTCGTTGATGTCGTCCAATAATCTAACATGTGCCTTATACGATATATTCTGAAGTTGGTAAATTATAAATAGTTATGGTCGATACTTAAAGTTACAAACGATATTATGATGATAATAGGGGCTTAAAATAAATTCCTGCAGCACATATGGAACATACTATTAAAATAATTATTTTAAATATGGTGATATTTATATCCCATATTAAAGGTGTAATGTAAAAGTTAATTGTAAGAATTAATATATACCTTAAAATGGCTAGAGTGATCAAACTTGTGAAAATCTGGTTCTAATTCCAAAGCTTCTTCCAAGTTTTGCAAGAATTGTCTTTGGAATGTTACGATCTCTTGAATATTCCCAAATAAAGCGGTTATTTCAGCATTCGATAAAAATGTTTCCCTTTTCAATGGTTCCAAATATTGCTCCAATAGGTTATTTAAATGCTGATATGAACACAGGTCAATAACATTTTATTATAACAGAATATGCAAAAAAAAACTCAAATTGTATTTATATATACCTTAACATATGCTCTCTCAGTGTCGACTAGTTCTAATATAACTTTTCTCAATTTTTCGGCATCAGTGAGCTGCCGTGATGGGGTTAAAATAATATTTGATATTGACGATGTTACAGATCCTGTTGGACTTGATTTTCTGGTTTCTTGTGGCGATCGACAAAACCCAGTAACCTGAAAAATATAAATAATAATATTGTAGAAATATGTCTTTTCAAGAATAGCCTGATGAACAACAAATATGCAGAACATTCGATGAAAATTGATAGACTAACAAATTTTTACTAAACTAATTTGTTCTTTAACAAATTGTCACCAATGACTTCTATTTCGGGCAAAATTAGTAATCGAAAACTTCGTTATTATCTAAAGTAATTCTAATATAATTAAACTTACTTGTTCTGCTGTTTTTAATAAATTTTCTATCTCGAAGCTGCTTGTTCTAGACGTTTGCTTAACATTTAGTGGAAATTGCTGTGGTTCTATTGATGAAGGTGCAGGAGAACTTTCTAGTTCAGGTGAAAATAAGTCCTTACCTATTATACACAATCAAGTATAATTAATATTATATGACTGTGTAAAAAATGCTTTTAATATACTCACTCCAACCAGGGGCCGGTACAATTAATCCGGATATCATTTCTTCACTCATGACTGGTGGATCTGATGGTGGCGGTGGACAAACAAGTGATTCAATCATATCATCAGTTACTCGCATTATTCCAGCTAAATCGGGAGGTTCTGTACGTGACGACCTATGAAGAAATTAGTAAAAATTCTAGGTTTTTGTTATAGTTTTTTAAAATTAGTTCTTTCTTGGATATGAATGGGAAGTGATGATAAACACATATAGTCACTCCTTCTCAATTCCCGTAAATGTGAAACTCAAAACATTTCAATCGAATGCTAATGAAGTGGGATATGTTTGATATGGGACAAATTTCCTCTGACCATAATAAAAGATACTGGCAAATCACCGTTTTTATACAGAATAAATGCATAAGAATTTGTCGATATTATTTCGATATGTGTCGAATAAGGCGTGAATTGTATATTGACATATTATTATTGAATTTGATTTTATATTTGACTGTCATATACCATAACGACATTATTTTTACGAATCATATGGTCATAATTTTATTAGCATAAATAATACACTCTTCACATTCCTTTCCATATATACACGAAATAATTTTATCTAAAAGAGTTATACGTCATTTTATCGTCACCAGTATTATTATATTCAACTAATTCTTCTTTTTTCATGCCCCTCATTCCTTATATCCAAAGTTGGGCCTCCTACTTCTCAATCTATTTCTCCACATATTGCATTCTAGTGTATCCTCACTCTCTTCATATAATCAATTGATTTTAAACAACCGATAACCAAGTAGCTTATAAACAATCACAATTTCTTCAATCATTTCCAATATTCAATATCAATTTTATACAGTAAGCTTCAGGTCTACGTGACCGTACCATCTTTATCTACTTTGAAAGATTATATTGGCGTTATATGCAACTTTTAAACTGCGTTGATTATAGTTTTCTTAATTATGTCCTTCAATGTTACTCTGGATGACCATCTCAAGATTCTCATCTCGATATCTATCTTCGGCAGCAGAGATATATAGTTCAGAAACAGTTTGTAATCCTAATGCTTGTCAAAGGAGATCTCTAGGTACTTTATCAAATACCTTCTGAAGATCTATAAATGTTACATGATGGTCCCTCTTATTTTTCAATTATTATATAAAATGTTTGAATAGATCAGTTGTTGACCTAACTTTGACGAAATTGAACTAGTTGAATATAAATTAGATGACGTAGTCTAGTGTCCAAAACTCATCTCAAATTTTTATGGTTTGATTCCTCTGTAGTTAACTCTCTCAGTTTTATAAAATGTTAAGAAATAGCTTCACATTGCACTTCCATTTAAGATTGCAGTTAGTACATTTGCATTTATACACAATATCAGAAATTTTCTGATGAGAATATTCTCCCCGTTGAGAAGCTGATTGAAGTATTGCCTTCATCTATTATTTAGTTCTCTGTCAACAATCAAAACATTTTCACTCTCTCCTTCTATATATCTCTCAAAATCGGTAATTGTTTAAAGCATGTACTTATCCGCCGGATGTAAACAAACAATGGGAAGAAACTGATTCATTCTATGATGAAAACATTATTAAAATGGGTAATATGAATGCTAGGGTTGGAACTTCGGTATTGACTGGCGTTAAAAACGAAGAAACATTAAATGAAAATGGAGAGGCATTGATAGATTTTATTGCGAATTAACAATACCTCACATAAGATCAGAATAAATACATTTGGCATAACACCAGAAGTCAACAGACAACTATTAACTTCATTATAACAAACAGAAGTTTTCATCCCTCACAAATTTTGGATGTAATAGATCTTTTTTCTGGTAATGTAGTTACAGATTATATGCTGATTCTCTCTATTATCAGGTTATTAATTGGCAAAATCTTCATAATATTGTTCATTTATGGAAAACTAATTGCCAAAAGCCTTTGTATGCAGTTTATTGATGAAACAATGTTTACTTGGCAAATTGTTAAAATGTTCTGTATTAATTTATGAAATGTTCATTTTATCAATTGAGAGATGTCAAGACGTTTATTAATTTTTTTGCTAAATTAATGACATACTGAGACTTGTAGCTATCATTATTGGCTAAATTGCTGACATACCGAGGTTTTTGACAATTAACAACTTCATACTAGCGCTTCCAGTTTATGTTCATGCATTCTTATCAGGTCGGATCTTGGATGGATATAAAAGTGGCGAAGCGGTAATATGATCTGCTTTTAAACTTTACAAATGCATCCCATTGGCAAATACTTCTAAAAATTTGGTTATATTCCATAATCGAAACACAATATGTTCTTCACGATCTTCACCGATGCAGAAAAAAATATGTTTACTTCGATCGAGGGATAGGTTAATATTTGATGGAGTGATAATGCAGAAAATATATATTTTTAGTGGTAAATTTTAACAACTTTATAATTGATTTTATGAAGAAATAAACAGGCATAACACCTTTGAAGAAAGCCACTATTTCATTTAATTTCATTAATATTAATATTATTAAATAATGTGATTATGGCATAATATTTTACTATCATACTTACCGCATCATCATACATAATGCCTGTTCTTCTTGCAGAACGCTTTCAAGATACATCATATCTAAGTCAGAAACTATTGCTCCATTGATCACCATGATTTCATCTCCTTTAATAATTCCTGAAATAATAATTAGCCAAATTAATACATACTAAAATACATTCATACTAATACAACCATTAACATTAACTTTATATAAAAAATGTGTAAAATGCAGAATTTAATATGATTAAAAACATATTGATAATAAATGAAAAGTAAAATAACCTTCACAGAGATTTAAAAACTTTAAATAACCTATTCGGCTTTATAATAGAAATTTTAAATTTTTTTCTTGAAAATTTTTTTTTTTTATTGATGAAATGAAAGATACGGTTCCTTAAAAGCATAAATAGCGGCTACAAATGTAATTTTAAAAAAATATACCCTTTTAGGGCAGTTGATTCTCTAATTGAATCGCCATAAATTGAAAACCAAAAAAAGCAATAGTCAATGTTATTTTGTTCTGTTGTTTTTTAAACAATTTCAAAGTAATAATATATTAATAATTGGACAATAATTAAAATACATTTATTTTATAATTTGCAGTATGCTAATAGGTGTCATTTACAATTTAAATTATTATAATGATATCCAGGAAATAACATCGCCCAATCAAAAATATGGCATTGCGTCACGAGAAATAGAGTTATGTATATGGAGGCAAAATTTGTCTTGACGTTTAATTTAGGTTGAATCCATTAACATTCAAATAGAGTTAGAACGGTGACTTTCTTCCTGATTTTCTATTTACGAGTAGGTTTAAATTTACATCTTAAGCTATCATTGCATTATAAATTAGATTTTTGGATAACAAATAGAAATATCCGGTTTTACGAATATTTCAGCAGAGTGGTGCATAAATGCCCACGTAACTAGTTTTTTGTAAGCATGATATTTCTTCTACCATTTGACGAAAACACGACATTAACACCACGCCATTCATTGCTGACATATATCGTGATCAAGCTACGGATGACATCGCGTGTAGGCAAATATGAATTCAGTAACCTTTTCGATCGGATAAGCTATTCATCCTACAAATAATATAAAGCATTATTGTGAATTTTCAATGCATTAACATTGTATTGCATTTGTTATGGAATTATCGATTCAAAATTTGTAAACAACAATAATCATTAATACGTTCAGATATTCATTTTGAAAATTAGGCTATATGGTGGTTACATTTACGGCCGTATACAAACCGCGGTATTAGCGATGGCTAAACTTCAGGTAATGACAATCACAGATTGGCTCAAATTTTATAATGGTATACAAATCTCAGCGATGTTTTATTTAGTAAAAATGAACAGATTCTTTTCGGAATTATGTTATTACAAATTTATTAAGTAATTGTATTTAAATTGTTTAAATTATTTCTACATTTGACATTTAGAATACATCGAAAACATCGCATATTGACTTGTACTCATCTAAATGTATTTTACGAAATGTACATAATAATTTATATAAAACTTGATTAAAAACTACAGAAAACTTCGTTAAATATTTATTTGGGGGACATTTTATTAAATTTGTTTGAAATTTTACTTTTTTATTAATGGAAAATGTGTTAAAATATTAATTTTAAATCTCCCAATATTTTATGTGAACAATTATATTTTTTTTGAAGACTAGGCATAACGAAAGAGTCGATGATGTGGTAATAAGAATTTAAAAACAAGCAAAGGTGGGCATATAGTTATGACCAAATTCGAAATGATTTAACTTCGAAAAACGTGGTTTTAGCCATCTTATAGTTATTAACGCGATTTGTATACGGCCGTTAATGTACATATTTTATACACGTATCTTTAAACTATAAACTATTATATATATATATATATAACCATGGAAAATAAACATAGTCTTCAGTTTTTTACTTTATTATTAATATTTTCAATTGTGATTGTAATACTTCACTAGAACATATAGGTTCAAGTCAAAGAAGTAGCAGCCTTCAGATCAAACAGCACTTAGTCTACTACTATCTTGGGACAATAAAAACAAAAAAATTGACGCACTGATCACAACTATTAATTTCAAATCTTCCACTTAGAACATTGAAATTTGATTAAGAATGATTAACAATGTGTGATCTCATGCATATTATAATAGATAAATTATTAATTAAAATTAAGGTTATATGCAGTCTTAGTAAAAATCATAGTTTAAAGCAGGTGAGATTGTGTTTAGTTGGTATATTTATATTTGGGTTGATATGGTAATTGAATTTTTTTAAAGAGTGTATTAAACGTTAAATACAATAAATAATTAAATAACAAAATTTTATTAAATTGTAAAATTGTGTTGAGTTGATCCGAGAGACAACAAAATTTTATTGTATAAAAATACATGTTCATCATTTATTTATATATATTTAATAAAAAAGGCGAAAATGCAGAATCACCGCTTCTTGCTCCCAGAGTAGTGACTATAAACATATGTTTGATATGAGCTGTCAATACTACACATCTGTATAAGCATTTTTTGAGTAAATGTCCCGTTTACCAAGGGGTAAATTTTTTGGTAGACCTTCAGCAAAATATCAATAACTACAAAAGTTGTATTCGACTTTTGTAGTTACTGGCATTTTGCTAAAGGTCTACCAAAAAAGCTTTTCCCCTCTGAGTGATACAGGAGGTATTTGCCTAAGAAATGTTAATAGAACTTTTGTCGTGAAGGCATTCACTATATAACGTATACAGGCACTACTCTTGGGCAAGGAGTGATGATTCTGCATTTCAGCAATACAAAATATCATATATGCAAAAACGGTCAATATTTTTATTAATAACTAGTTGATCTACACATCAAGCTAAAGTGGTCGTTATTTTTTATAGAGAAAGAAAAAAACATTAATAGTTATATAATATACCTACACATAATTACTAGCAAATTGTTAGATATTCGTTGAAAAATGTTCATAAAATAATGTTGACTTTTTCATATTATTTTCATATGTCGATTGATTATGAATCACACTTAAAATTGATCGGATTACGAATGTAGAATATTCACAAAAAGGCTAACCGTTATTACAAATCATCACAGGTACGTCATCTATGTTTTTTAATCAAACGTAACTGGTTATTTGAAAAAAAACTAAAATTTTTATTTAATTGAATTTGCCGAAAAGTGAGTTGAAAAATTATTTGTAATGTACTCGTAAATCCATGAATTTAGAATTGATGACATAAGCTTTTAGAATGGAGAATGCAAAATTTAATTTATTTTTGCGGGATTTAAATTTAAAATTTTCAGTGTATACGGGAACAAGTGAAAAAAAGGAATAAGAAAACACCGCATGGCATTTTGTACTCCCTCCACAATAATATGAGCCAATTTTATCTATAACTGAAAGATTTCATATTTATTTAGTGTCTTTATATAAATTATGTGTATCTTTTATTTTGAACTTTAGAGTAATATTTGTTAAAATGAGTTCATGCAATAATTCATTTATAAATATAAAATATTTAATTTAACAAAAAATTACCTTGAAAATTGGGACAAATGACAGTCCCGGGAAATTTCGAGAAACCAGAGGATCCTGTAGAAGAAAAAAAATCAATAAACGCGATTAATCGAAATAGAGAATACCTCAATATTTTTTTGTTCTCTAAAGCAAACAGATTTTTATTAAAAAAGGTAAGTGAAAAATTTAATTTAAAATTAATTAAATTTTTTAAAACTATTAGAAATTGTAATATTCCACTAGTTCATCTAAGTTAAAGTTGTGTGAATTATAAAATTTTAACAATTATTAATTCGTTTCAAAGAACAAAACATTTATCAGCTATAGAATAATTATTTATAATATACAAGAGCAATGTTCTGAAGTCTACATATTGATTACAAGCAGAATAACATCCCACAACTCCACGTGGGAACAGAATAAAGTTATTTATTTAAATTAATGTTATTAAAAATTTTTAATTAATCATAAAGATTTTTTTGCAAATATTAAACAATCAAAAATCGCTGTCCATATTATAGCCCATTCAAAAATAAGTGTATCTGTCTACAGTAACACTAAACCTATTTTTAGTTCATCAAAATTATATTTTATTTTAAATTTATATTTTCGTAAAACACAAATTGATATTTGACAAAACTTTGAAATTATAAATTATCAAACCATAACTTTTATTGAGTCCAAAATTTAAAATTCGAATTTTATATTATTAATGGCAAACTGCCAGTTGTTTTTATAAAATAATTTTGTGTATATGAACTTATGATAGAATCGAACATAAAATTAATTGAATATTCAAATACTGAAGGGAACATTGCTTTTGAAAAAATGTCGCAATGATTATAAATTAAGCATTACTTCACTAGTGTGACATTAAAAAAGAAAAAATCAATACTAAAAAATTTTGAAGTGTTTAAAAAATGATTTACCTACATTAAATAGTAAAATTAACGCCCAGTACGTTCTCTTTTGTCGAAACCATGAGGTGAATGTTGTAAAAAGAGTTTTAATTTACCACACACCATCAAATTAAACTCATCTAATGTAATAATAGTACTAGAGTGCGATTAGCCTACAGATTGTAATTATCAAGGTAATCGACGAATAAAATACCGTGCGCATCTCAAAATGCGAAGGCCAAAATCTTACCAGCTGACATTTACGTTTTTAGTCGCTTTAGACGACTTTCATCCCTTGCTGTCTACTCAGCTGAATACCGATTTGAATCTGAAGTGTAGTGATGGATTTATCCATTGTCTCATACCGCTTTTTATTGCGTTGAAACAACTCCAAACAGGGCTCTGAAACGTCGATGCGTTGTTATTTTGATCGACTGTGAGCATACGTGATACCCATTTCGAACAAAGCTTTCGTATGATCAAATGTTCATGCAAAATGGTGAATACGCTCTCCTCTGATATCTTCAAGGTGTCAGCTATCTCACGCAACTTCAATTTACGATCGGCCAAAATAATTTTGTGGCAATGCCTTATCAACACACAAAATTCAGATTTTTCCATTGTTTTACAAAAATAACGCCACTAAAACCACTGTAACTTTTGAACTAAGGTTGTCATACAATTTTGACATATATCGTTTAAAGCACGGTACTTCTTAAAAATCAAATGGATTTGTCAATAGTGGTGTCATCTATGTGTCATTTTACGAACTTATTAATTGATGTATTATATACACCAATTATAATATTGATGCTATAATATTCATATTCTCCTAATTTTACAATACAGAAGCACGAAACAATTCGCAAGACAACTTGGTTATTCCCAGACCTAGTCTGTAGCATAGGTCACCAAATAGAACACCAATTAGGGAGAAGTGGAGAAATTTGCATTGATCACAATTTTGTTATTGTACAGACATGCTGAAATCAACTTTTTTTCAATTATAAGCACATAAGTGTAATTTGTTTTATCTGAAATGTTCATTTCTTGGCGTTACATGAATGGAATCAATCACAATAGACCCTTGGAACTTTGTTACCAGGGCCTAAAAATCGTCATATCAGGTAAAATACTTCGATGTTAAAGTATTTTTAATAGGAACAATTATATCTAGGTTCCAAATCGTTTACGCAAGCCAAGACATACATATTAGTAACGAGAATGGAATATCGTAATGCTACCCAATGCGCTCTCTAGACGTGAAGGTTAAGATGAATGGAACATACTCTCATTTTATAAAGAAATAGGATGCAACACATTTCTGAAAATTATTAAGTTAGTTGCAAAAAGTTGTACACTTAATTCTAAATTCCATCAAAATTTGCAAATATTTGGTTTTAAGATGCACTTCGTTACTTCGAAGTATCTTAGAGAGTGCAGAATGATATCGAAAGTCGATATGTGCACAGGGTGCGCTTAAATTACGATTATTTGGTTGGCAGAGTATGGACATAATATAGATGTAATACTGTGGTTATATATTATAATTTTTCTCGTTCAATCATAGTCAGATATTATGGTAAAATTTAGATTACTCATTATGAAATGTACTTCGGAGGTTAATGTAAAATCTTCAAACTGTTTCGAAATATTCGAAAAGATGAAGGTTGTCTGAAATTTCACGAGTTCTAAAATTATGAGTCTTCAGAAAGTTCTTTAACTGAACTATATTGTATGAGTGTGAAACTTAGTGACTAAAATTGTGCTAAAAACGCAGATAGTTGTCAATAATTTTAGTCAAATATATAATGTTTAAGATTAACAATAGTAGAAAACGGTACCTGCTCAATGATATTACAAAATTTGAATACAATTGGAATTGAAACTTGAAAAAGATTGAGATGATGAAACAGATACTGATAATGATTATTATTATAACAATATAAACCATTGATATAATTTCTGAATATATTTAGAATTATTCTGCATCATCATAAGCGTGATCTGACTTCTTTTTCAGAATCACTTCCTATTACTAAATAGCTTCCCAAATATTGTAAGCATTCAATTTTGTTGTATAAGACACAATATCATAGGCGAACCAATACTTATTAGTATCGTCTTTGAAAAATTAATATAAAGCCCTACCTGTGAATGATATGCATCAGTAAAACTATACTTCAGTTTCAGCTGCATGAGCGAACTCTGATTTTCCCAACAAACATTGTGTCGTCGATAAAGGTAAGATATTTACGTCTGTTGCATAAACCCTACTTTATACCATGTAGTGCATTCTTAATTGTTATTATAATCCTTGTTTACACTAGTACACTAATTGTTCCGATTCAGACGACTTGTAAAGTGGTTATGAATTTCAAAGCGTAAATGTAATCTATTTGGAAATTCTATGATGCGTTACTCTTAATATATAGGGCTATAATTTTATTGTTTAAACACGTTTTGAACATTATTTATAATAAAAATTAAGAAAGTTACTCGCATTCAAATTAAATTTCCTGTTTCAATAAAAAGCATTGAAATTGACCAAATGTAATAAATTTATATAAACATCTGTAAATATATTGATTATTATGTTCAATTCATCACATAACTAACAATAATGGATAACATTAATGCAAATGTTTATTGTGGCAATAAAAAGTCACGAATGAAACTGTTATGAAAAGTACCTTTTTACTTTTTATTAAAATAGGGACTAATAGGAATATAATTTACTTGATCATAAGAATACTTACCATTTTGTAATGCAACACTTTTATCTTCAACGCGGCTTACATAGCAACAAAGTTCATCTTGACGATCAGAATTTTCAATCAATTCTGCTTCTACTGAGAATCCCCACATTTGATCCAAATTCGCCCGTTGCAATTCAACTTGATATAAAATTTTAGCGCATACCTCAACAATTTCGTGAGTGTGAAGCTACAATAAAATGAAAAAAAATTATATTACAACTTGGACATAGAACAATGAACTTCAACTATAATTTTTTGTCTTAAACTCTAAATTATATTTGATACGGGAATAGAATTCTATGTATTATACAATTTTTATACACTAAAACGATTTTAAGTAGATTTATAATAATTCTGGCAATTTTGGGAGCAAACATTTGGGACAAATTATTTCTAATATTCTTTAATTAATTACATACACTACACAATACTTACATATGTTTCAATTAAATCGTTTCTATGAGGAACAAAGTAATTATGATCTTCCATGTCACGACGCTTTTTAACTCGAACAAAATGTTCCAGTGAGTTGAGATTTTTTCTAGCACATGCACTTGCCAAAAACTCTTCAACAGACATTGCATCACGTAAGTAAACTGTTGCATTATTGTTATCTGGCAAAGAAACTCTGTAAGACTTTTCTGGATCATCACGTGAATTTCCCTAACACATAAAGTATTATATTTATAATAATAAAGCACAGGAAAAAAAAAATTAATTACCTGCATTGATCTACGACCAGATCCACTATTAGATCGTGATAATAGAGGTGGTCTCCGTTTAGTTGCTCCTCGTCCAGCTAACAAATTATTTAACAGAGATGGTGATCGAGCACAAATAAATGCATGGAAGGATGATACAGTAAACACTCCAAGTTTATTCAATGTATTTTTTGTTGGTCGAGATACATGTGTGAGCAACGACTGTAACGAAAACATACATAAATAAATAAATAATATTTTTACAATCAAAATTATAATAATCCAAGAATATTATGTATGCATACTTTTTTGAGTTTCGAATTTTGCGCCACCTGTACGGTAAAGTTTTGTTAACGAAAAAAAGACAGCGTTACAGCTGATAGCTCAGGTTCGTGTAGCGTATCATTTTTAGTAACCTTGAACTGTCACCTGTCACGCTGTTTTCTATTCGTTTGGCAAGACTTTCTCACACAAATGACGCAAAGTTTGAACCTTGTGTAAATTTTGGGACACCCTTTACTATGAAACATGTTGTAGGTCGGCTAAAAGATTTAAAGAATTCGATAGATTGGCCTATAATGATAAAGTTGCCTAGTATGTAGTTGAGATGTATATTCACCAAGTCTACAAACCAGTCAAAAATACCTGTATATATTTCACACGCAGAAAATTGATACTATGATCGTGTTTCCGGTGGTAACGAGTGGATTTAAACATAGGTTGAGCATATTAGTTGGTCAAAACACTGGATTAAAGAAACTGATTATAGTAGAAATCTACCACTCGTACATATGTATTTATCAGCAGTTTATCTAGTTTACATGTCAAAATTGCTTTATGAAATTATGTTGCTGTCTAACAGTTTAGGTGTCAACATCGAAAATTGCAATGAGTTTTATAATTTGTATAAATTGACTGCAATATTTAATTTAATTGCAATAATTTATTAATATTGCAATAGCTGACATTATAATCCAATACATAATTTTGCATTTGACAATAATACTATTAACCTGTTTTACAACTAATAGTTAGTAATTACCTTTGGATTCGGAAGTTCACCACTTTGTAGTGAAGCCATATAGCATCTGAGCCGGAATTGTTCACAATGAAGGCGTTCCAAGTTCTCATCCCATTGAAGAATTTGATTTTGAATTTGATGTCTTGTATCTTGATCCGTCACAACACTCTGCTGCAGTTCTGCCATATGTTTTAATTTATGATCCTTAAAAAATTAAAGTAGTGTCATTGAGATTTAATATTAATTAAGTAAATTAGAGGTAAATAATTTTTTTTATTAGAATATGAGAAAAAATAAAGTATCATAGTTTAGTAACTAAATTAATCGGTATTGATTGGAGTGATCGACTAGCATTATGAAACTGATCAATCTACCTCTTTGCGGTACCACTGGTAACACGTTTACAGTATATTCCATTACTAAGGCGCGAGAACGTACCAGAAAATATAGGTATTATTGTCTTGTTTATGAAACCGATGATAAACATTTCACTTATAAACTAATTATTTGAACCGATTAAACACATGCTAACTAATATATTGTTTTCCGATCAGTATTTGGTTACATATGTATTGGAAGCAAATTAAAATCCTAGTATGTATTACCTAATTGTGATTACGTTCAGTTCAGTTTAAGCTGATGCCGATGATTATTAACTAAATTAAGTCAGTTATTTTCTATTTTAAGAATTTAGGAAGCAACAGCTATTTACGATTAATTGATTGTATTGTTCGTATTGAATTTAGAATTCAGGTTCAAAATACACTTTTATGTATTTATAACATAATACGTAACTCATGAAAGTCATTAGTAGGGATTTAAAATCTTTTCATTTTATTGTTTGGAATTCTTTAATTATACAAGACCTTGATAGTCTTTCCTGTGTCATCGTATATAGCTAGTTCTAAACTAAAATTTATAATGAGATATTTTCTTCAAAGTTTTCCCATTGTTATAAATTACTGTTTGAAAAAATGCAGACACAATCGATCTCAAGTCTTATAAAAGGGTATGGAAAACTCATATTCCTTAATAGAGATGATTAAAATTTCCAATGAAACCAAATAAGTTTACATAATACTCTCAGCAAATTTTTGTTATCGGATTCCAATTATTAAAGTATCAGTAATAAAATTAACAAGAAAAACGTATAATTGGTTGCCAATTATTGTTGGCCCTGGAAATTGTTTAACGGATCACAACATAATAAATAAATATTCATTAAAGAGAATTGCAAAATAGTTGATATCTCGTACCTAGAATTTTCGCTTAAATTAGTGAATGTTA
>JANSTX010008091.1:0-14137 GCA_027564355.1 Penthetria funebris | reverse complement strand
TATATATTTTAAAACTCGATTATTTCTTCCCTATTACATAGGACAATGCGTGAATGTGGCAGATGCAAATAAAAAACATATTTGCTGATATTGATTGTAAATCTAGAAATTTTTAGCAATTTAATAGTAAATGTACCGCGGCCCAGCCCGTTCGGCCCGAAGACATACAGGCAGCCCGGACCGGCCCACAGAGTTAGGACTGCAGCCCGGCCCGACCCATACTGTGTTCTCTGCAGCCCGGCCCGACCCACATTTAAAAAGGGGCCGCGCCATGGGCCGAGCCGGGCCGCACAATGGACCGGGCCGTGCAGGGCTCTTATTCCTACTGTCACTATATACTGGTTTTACCAATCGCTTTTCCCAGTAGAAATCATAATCCAAATGCCACCTGTCCAAGGTATTTTATCCCCTCCATAAATTGTAAAAGAAGTTTACTATATGCACTGTAAGCATTGTGAGGACAAGATGCGTTTGTCACCTATAAATTGTTAATTATCACAAATGTATTTTTTGTATTTAATTGTAAATTATTTAATAAAGGATTTTTTAAGTGACTTGGCTTGAAAAAATAATTTCATTCGTATGTCATTTGGAATTGTAGGTTAATATAACTCTCTTTGGAGTATAGGGCGTCAACGGACAACCACGATTTTTGTCCAGCTCCTTTTATTAGTACTAGCCTCCTTAATTGTAGTTCTTCGCCACGTTGTTTTAGGACGACCAAGTCTTCTAATATGATATTTATGTTTCAATGTACATTATGCATAAACTAAATAACGTATGCTGTGTTTAGATGACTGAACTAGCTATTCACCGCTGTAACCAAATTTGGAATTGGGCTAAGTCATAAAGAATATTATAGCCGTATTTATTTTCAGGCTTTTATTTCTTATCGTAAAAAATAAAATGGAATTTGCAGAATTCTAAAAATATATTAAATTTAGAGTTTTGTAACTATTTTTTATTGTACATTAATTAGGTAAGTCAAATATTTGAAATATTCGAGTGATTTATTTATGCTAAATGAAAACTATTATATTTTCTTATAAATATATGCGCTTATTAAAATTGTTCCAATTTAATAAATTTTCATTTTGTTTATACATATTTTCATTATTATTAATAAAATTTTCAATGAAATGCAAGTAATTAAAATGGAATGATATTTATATTGGAATTAGAGTGTACTACTCGTAAACATATACTTTAATTTTCATATTAGATTTGAATATAACAAACAACAGAGCAAAATCGGTTACTGTTCTAGTTTGATACTAACATCAATCAGACACAACTAAGATTATTCCAACACCACAAACCTAGACAGCTGTGGGTTTGCATCTCGCATTTCTGAAATACTTAATTGAGAGAGAAACGTCAACAAATGACCACAGATCGGATGGGAATACGCTGAAAACTTTTCGCTTACGTAAACGGGACACGATTTGGAACCTGGAATGTTAAAACAATGCTTGAATCAATGAAATTGGCGCATATGACTTAAGAATTAAAGAGATTCAAAATCGATATTCTGAGGTTGAGCTATATCCTCTGATGAAACCCTTCCACCCTTTTGTTTTCCAGAAAACCCAGTCACATGGATCACAATAGTGGAGTCGGTTTATTGTTAAGTGTCGCTGCGAAGCATTGTTTTTTTGACTGGAATTCGATATCAGATCGAATAATCACAGCAAGATTCAAGAGTAGTGTTAAATATGTAACAATAATTCAGATTTACGCACCTACTGAACAGGCATCGTTATTATAAAAGGAAGGAATGGATCAGTAATAATACATGGAATCTAATAATGAAGAGGAGAAACATCAGAATGCGATTAACAAGCATCAATGCGATGCGCCAAAAGAATCTGCAGACACAATAATATAGTCAACTGGACAAAGTCAGCGGTAAAATAATAGATATAGTAGAGAACTTTCAATATTTGGTAAGTTTTTTGACACAATTAATGGTGGTGTAGAAACATATGTAAGGTTCCGTTTACAAATGATCGGCAAATGTTAGGTCTTCCAAATCTGGCGGTCGTCACACATTTCAAAAATCGAAAATTGCGCATTTTTAAAACAACTTGTTTATCGGTACTATTGTAAGGCTGTGAAACTTGAAGGTGACAAATTGTATCGTGTAACAAATTCAAATTTTCGTTTAAAGATGCCTCAGACGTATACTAAAAATTATCTGGCCAACTACAATATCAAATCATAATTTTTGGAAACTGGCAGATATGGAGACAACCGGTTGGAGATATTTTTAAATACGGACTGGAATCCGTCAGTAAGGAAGTAAGGAAGCTGATACCTGTGGAAGGGAATGGGGTATAGTGAAGGTTTTGACCAGAGATATTGAAAAATTGACGCTCTATGCTGGCGATCCATAAAAGCATTCTTAACTCAATATTTGTTGATGACTCATAATAATCTCACATACATGGTATACATACACTAAATAATGTGTACGATGTATACATAGTTAGCAGACGATAGACACTATATCTCTGTCAGAATCTAGTCTTTAATTCAATTTGCTTAATCATAGTTTTACAGAACTTGAGAAGTGAATATTTCAGTATCAAATTATCCATCTTAGCATACATTTTTAATATGTATTTCTGCAACATAATAACAGTTTTAATCTTCAGATTCATCAACATCTTCTTTTGTAATATTCAGGATTGATGGACACATAAACAAAAAATATATTATAAATTCTTTTTAATGAATGTGGATGGATGTTTATTTTTTTTTTGCCAAAGAAAACCATTGGGTATACACTCGTAGTATTAAATGAATGCAGTAAATTAACTCTTTGTAAGAAAATGTAATGCGACATGTAATATAATAGTATATTCTAAATTGATTTATATTTTAATTTATAAAAACAGTTAATTTAGAAGTTACTCAATTACTAATTGCTTCATTTTTTTCTTCACTTATGGTGAAAGACTATTGATCCACTTTATAATAGAGTTTCTAGTTGTAATATGGAAGAGACTGCAACCATTGATATTTTATGCCGAATACCGTACCATTCTGTTCATCTATAATATTTCTGAGAAAGTTCCAAATTTTGTTTTGTCCACCATATATATTACGTACCATGTCTCTAATAAAACGATTCCAGTGTTTATTTTAATTTGTATTATTTTTGCATTAACTCTGTTGCTGATGAGTGTGGTAGCAATGACCATTAAAATCCAGAGTTCAATGTTAACATGATGACATAGTAACTAAGTGGTGCTATTAAAAAACCACAGACAAAATGTCAGATTGCCGAACATGAAATACAAAGAGCCTCACATACGTTCATGATAGTTAGAAGTAGGAAATGTCATAAAGTCGGATATTAGTTTAGCAGACTGCCTCTTAGACTAGAAACGTATACCACTAAAAGTACTAGGAATTTAGTCTCGGTGTTGAGAAAAAGACATGCTACTTTAATAATGCTATCGTTTTGAATTCTCCCAATATACCGTTACTCTAGCTGATGCTTTATGATTGCTTTATTCTTATTCAGCGACCTTGTTGAACTGTAGTAACATCCCCATAACTATTGTGATGTGTATGTGTAAAAAAATAACGGAAACTCATAACTTGTTCCATGTACTTATCATCTACAACTGGTTTACATCTAATTAGGTGATTGGCTATAACAAAATTTTTCCGATACGCTTCATATGTAGTTTTTAGTGTTGTGTGAAATTGTACTTGTAATCGCAATGTTGGTCCGAGTTATAAAACGTAATTATACTATAATAATATAAAGTAAACTATTCAACTTTTGGTCTAATATTTAAGTCCTTTTACCAGTTTATGATAAATTTTCAATTGGCTTTTTATAAAGTTCATATCCAAAGTCTAGGATCATATTTTAACTTAAATCATTAATGTTGTCTCAGTTTCCTGTAGGTTTTGTATCATTATTTTGTCAAATGATGCAGATTGTAATGAGAAAAAAAATGAGATAATAAGGTAGATTGTACTTGTTCAGGTAATTAATATATATAAATAACAGGTAAATGATCAAAAGGTCTTACAGTTGAGTTATATTCATACGATATCAAATTAAAATATATATCCCTATAATTGAGTCAAGTCAATACAATCTAAATGAACACCTATATTTTAGGGATCGATCACATGTCATAAGCTGATAAAGATTGCGATCGTGTTTACGGTAGAATCGCTGTCAGATAAATATAGGTTGATCAACTTAAACTTGTACACTGTATATTCATTAGGTGGTTGTTTTCAGGGTTTTTCTTAACACAATTTTTGTACATTGTCTGACAATTGTCTAGGTTGATATCAATTACCATAGAGTACTGTATATAAACTTTAATAATATTAGTCACATATAAATCATGAATTTAAATACCGAGTAATAACCACATTTATGAAATTTTAAGCTACTCATAAACATAGAGACTAATAAATTCAATATCAAATATATGATGTCAATTCGTAAATTTTGTACTAATCATGAAATTAGTTATGGCAATTCAATGGATGATAATTAATTTCTTTTGGAAATGACTAAATAAACAATTAATGTATAAAGCCACATTATGTAGTCCGTAAAAAACATTTATAATTAATGAATCATATAAAAGTAACTTATGAGGCTATTATTCATAACTACGGGCGGGCGATAAGTTTACGTTATCAATTTAAGTAAACAATAACTTCATTTTGATATTTATAATATATTTTGAATCTATAAACATTTGTAGAATGTTACTTTAACTATAATTAGTATTGTAGAAATTAGCAAATAGTAAATATATAGACTAGATAACAATCAATAATTTGTGCACAGTTCTTGGAATCATGTCATTTGAACTCATTGGAGAAACTTCTTTCTTGATTTTAATTTCTTCTCAGATATTGTCATTTTACTTTCTATTATGTACATATCATATTGATTTTGTCTTCATGATCAATAAATTTATGGTCCAGCATATATCATATCTCATAGTACATTGAATTCCTTATAATGTTCTCCATTAGCAAACGACGTCGTTTTGCTGTTGGCATTATGAGCTGCTTCAATTGCTTGTGATTTCAGGAATGTCACCTCTTCTAAAGTTGACAGACAGCTAAGTCGTGTTTGAACCTGAACGGCTTCATCATATATGCCATCTGAAAAGGCATCTATTGTCAACTTTTCAATGTCAATCATGAATTCGGCTAGAGTCTCCTTTTTATTCTTCATTGTACCTGGTAGCTGTAAATGTACGTACTAGTGCCTTAAAGTTTAATATCTCGTCCTCTGGCATGTTTCTTAAATCGGTTAAAGATGGCAACTTTACTTTCAACAGCTCCTATTTTGTTGTTCAGGTCATCTTGTACAACCGTTATTGAATTTCTAACATCATTATGAAATAATCTGAATTGCTTGTTCGTGAATTCTTGCATTGTTTCTTGATATTCTTTTGTTCATCATGTCATCTTTCTGTGTTTGCATAGTATTCACCATGTCATTGTGCTGTATTTTAATCATTTATTTTCTTCCGCGCACCTGACACCAATATTATAAAAACTGCTATTTATTTAATGACTGTTTCTTATAAATAGCCCTGGCCGAGCGGTTAACCAAATGGCTATGTTAAATATCACTTGCAATTTAATACAAACTTAATTTATTCAATATAACAATTTTCACAAATTTCAACAAATAACTATACAAATTTATTTCTCATAGTCTACCTTCTTAATCGAAGCTTTATTAATATAATTATGAATTATTTGCTGCAACGCCACCGCTTATATAGTAAATTAATCAAAATTTTGAACATTCTGGTATTTTCTTAATAGCTATTTTCCACAAATGTCTATACTATGGACATTTGCAGAGTTTATTCGTAGATTGTTATTTATTATTTTCGATGTAGTATATTGGTTATAGATGGCGTGGTATAGTATTTGTATAATATATAATCGTGGTTTAATATAATTCTATGTGACGTGCAGATAGTTGTATAACAATATATATCAATTTAGATTTGGTTGCAGTGCAACCATCACAAATTTAGATTTGGTTGCAGTGCAACCATCACAAATTTATAAAGACATGTAATTAAAAAAAATATATTTTTATTTTGCAGGTATGGAACACTTTACGCACTTCAAATCTACAAAAGGAAGTCACTGAATTACGAGATTCCTTGGAAGAATTGAGAAGAAGAATCGGATTTGATACGTTAGATGATCTAGATAGTGATTTTGAAAATGTTGTAAGTTATCATATAACTAAAAAGTTTAACGAAATTCGAACTCAATTTAGTTATGTGTTACTTACGTGATTATCAACAAAATTATTAACAAACTAGATAGATTGCGATTTATGCATTATACGTACTCTTCTGAATTATTCAGAAGTTGAATCGCACAACTGTAAACGCGGCCGTACATATACCGATGATGCTGAACGCTCTGGTTGCCGATATTCGGGATTTGTTCCAGAAAACATAAAAAGAGTGTCATTTTGCGGACATTTTTTATGTTTTCTGTTTTGTTCAATCGTAAATTGAAGTTGTGTGAGATAACTGACACCTTAAAGATATCAGAAGGTAGTGTATTCAGCATTTTACAATTGTGAAAAAACGACCCCAAATAAAGAAGAAAATAGTGCACTTTCACCAAGACAATGTACCGCGTTACAAGTCGATCGCAACAATGACAAAATTGCATGAATTGATCTGTGAATTGCTGCCACATGCACCGTATTCTTCGGATCTGGCTCCCAATGCTGAGTTTTGAGTGATACTGCGGAGGAGAAAATGTAATTTGAGCATCGTATGGATATTAGTCGACCCACTCCATTATATCATAATACTGCCTGTGTATATATGATATTATTAATTTTTTATGAGAATTACCCAGAGATATTACTCAAAACGTAAACAAAATATTAGATTCTTCGTTACAAAGAAAATATTTTCGCTTGTATATCAAGGAAAATAATAAATCAATAATTTAAATATGCGAAAGGAAATATAACACTTTTGTCTCCTTCAAGAGTGATGCATTCATTCCAACGTTTCTCTAACACTTCGAAGCCTTTTTTGTACAACGATTTATCTTTGGTCTCTATATATCTTTCAGTTACGGCAATCACTTCTTCATTGGAATCAAATCTTTTTCTCTGTAGCATTCTTTTTAGGTAGTAGTTGCTGGGAACCAGATTCGGAGAATTAAGTGCAATTCGTGCAATTTTTCCATTGTTGCGATCGACTTGTGACTGATCGACGGTGCACTGTCTGGAACAACTGCCGAATTTCGGCGACTAGAACGTTCAACATCATCGGTGTTTGCAAACAACTTCTTTACCATTTATCTTGATGGAGCATAGTCCAAATAACACTTGTCAAGCCATTGCTTAGCTTGTACAGTATTTTTTTCCATTACACACATGAAATTCAGATTTTTCTAATGTTTTGAAAATTACAAAAGTAGTGTCACTAAAACCACTGTAACTTGTGAACTAAAATTTTGACACTTATCGTTTGAAATTTGGTACATCCTAAAAATCATATGAATTCGTCAATAGTGGCGCCATTTATATGCCATCCTACGAACTTATTGACTGTTTACTGTTCAGTGGTATCGAATCGACTGCTAATGACGATAGATGGTGATTATGGTGATTAGGGACTGCTCGGAATCTTAATAGGACTCTCTTCTACTAAGTAGATTGGTGACTGCGTAGAATTTTCAATTTAGTATATTTTAAGTTAAAATATTAAGTCGTTATTAAGTGGCGCCAACATATTTCGATATGAAAAATTATTATTTAAATAAAATCATTACTTTCTCCAATAAATATTTGGAAAAAAGTAAACATTTTTTTTAATGTTATTTTCGTTTTACATCAGTTTTTTTATTCACAAGAAAGAAAACCTTCACATTTATTATTACTTGTATTTACAGATGAATTATCTGAAAATAACTTAGTGAAAATTGAACCTTTTTTTGTATCCTTCCTTACATCGAACATTTTGCTCATATTCAAAATTTCTGTTTTGCTTTTTTGATTTTCACAAATTTATTATAATGCAAATAAAATTAGAAAATTAATTAATAATTTTGAAAATCGAATTTATAGCAATTAATATACATATATATTTCTTAATTGAAAATTAATGATTTTTATTTGAAAGAATTTACGCTATTAATAGTTACCAACTTTTCCTTTTTAACATCTGTTTTTCTTCAAATTGAATTAATTAATTTGATAAAATGAGAAATTGATTTTATACTCGTCACGTACACATTACATGATACCAGTAGGAATATAAATTCAAAACTGCTCAAGAATAAATTTATATTTTAAACTCAATTGAAGTTAATATCAATTCAATTATTGGACATTCGTCAAAATCCATTACAGAGAGGATCACAGGATCAATGCAAATCCTCACTTGTTTGCATTACTATGCAGTTAGTTTGCATCATTATATGTACATATGTTTCTTATTGACTTGTATTTGATGATATAATGATTGAAAATAGAAGTTTAATATTCATTTATAACACTTTTGAGTCCACTACTATCATCAAGGTTACTCAACCCATCTTAACCTCCAAGAGGTGTCACCAACAACTCGATCATAATATATGTGAACAATGGCATATGATCGGAGATAAAAAGATTCTGTTCATAATGTGTTTGTTAGAAGAACATTTCATCAATTGATTTATGTGCCACTCTACTGACATATGTGAGTGCATAGCCAGATAATTAGAATTGATGTTTACTAAGTTCGTAAATTTTAAATTATAGTCACTTGAATAGACATTTAGTGACGCCCCATGCACCCCATATGATGTACATATTAAGATGATAACTAGATTTGCTCTAATTATGTTTACTATTGTTGATTTAAAATTTGGAGTACAGACAGTAAGAACGTGTCATGTTTGCCTAACACTGATTGGAGTAACTAGAATGGAGATACATTATCAAAAGTTCGTGGATAATTAATTACATTGTTCTGGGTATATAAATTCGGGAAATCGGAATTGAATAGAATGTAATTGATTACCGGCTGAACCCAGTTAGTTGCAATAATAATTACCACTAATTGTCATGTACTTTCAATGAATTTCTGATAAGTCTAGGCTAGCTAGTATGAGAAAGTACGTAACCAATACTGTAGCTGAAAGGGTTAAACGGAATGCACTCTGACGTATGGTTTCCATAACTAGCCAATGCACCCATGAGAACTGCTATAGAAGGGCGACAAAATTAAACTCAATGTGATAGTTAGATATAGGGTATCAGTATTTACAAAACTATTACTACTTTTACTTTAGAACATATGTTTATAGATCTTGTTGTTCCGAACTATACAGATGAAGTCATTGCAACAAAATTTTAGAAAATTTGGCTGAAAAAGGAATATTTCACAAACAAAAATTATTTCAAGTATCGAATTTAATCAATAAAATTGTTATTGATTATTAGATGAGCACTGGAATTATGAGGGCAGAATTGTTGATGATAATAATGTCCACTAATAGAACCAGCATCAAGTAATAATTTTAACAATATTCTAAAACACTACCAGCTAATAATTAGTTTTGCAACACTTAAATACGTAGACTATTCTCAATATATTATATATTCTATGTGTTGATGCAAACCCCTAGTTATCTATGATATTTTTAAGTCTTTTGAAAATTGAGTCCTTAATCACGTCTCGTATTTTATATTTAACGTTGAATTGTGTTTCTGTTTCAAATATTGATTTTACGAAATATTTCGTGTTATTATGTGTATAGTGTAGTACCATTTTCTAAGTATAAAAATCTGCTATTTTTCTTGAATTGAATCCGCAAATATTTGTACAGGAAGGCAATTCATCCCCCAAAAATTCTAAAGAGTGTATGTTAGATATCATCCACAAATACAATATATTAATGATGAGAGCTATGAATGACTACTTGAACATATTAAAACCATGTATGACTTGCACATTCAATGTAAATCATGGCATCCATAAAATCACTGTCTGCTATATTTATATAATACGAAGATGAAGAACCTTTCAATTTAGTTACAATATATTCACATTCATATGCTCGTATATGGGGTACTGAATGAATATTATAAATATTTTGCTTTCATATTATAAAACAAGAATATTTGTGTACAGTACAGATAGAATTGTTATCACATTTATATTATTTATGTTAGGTCAATCTGTGGCATCAGATGATAATAAAAAAAAAATGATTTAGACTGTAAATAATCTAATAATACATAACAATAATGTTATGAGTATAGTTTAAAATAAGTAATTGTGCGAAAATATTTGTAACTGCGTTTCTTAAGTCAAGTACTCTCAATAGAGTCTTGTTGTATTATTATAGGTTATAAGTATGGAAATTACCACTGGTATAAGCTAATTTAGCATTGAGATTCGAACATCTTCACAAATACTCAATTGATATTGTATTCGGTCAAAAAGTTCATAATGTACGTGCATATTATTAATTGACGAGAACCAGGATTTGTATTAAAACCTGTGCCAGCACTAACGTCTATTGCCAAATATTAAAAACGACCAACCTTGTGTGTATGAGCATTTTAATCGACTACAATAAAACCATCGATGAACCAATCTTTATTAGTTACATCTTTCAAACACTAAACTAAGTTCAATTTTGTGAGCTATTATTACACAACTATCTGCATGGCACCAAGAATTATATCTTCTACAAATATTATTTGCACCACGCCATCTATTACCAATATTAAACGAAAATGAAACAATGAAAATAATTAATAGCAATCTAGGGAAAACCCTATAAATGATCGCGAACCGTATAGACATTTGAGGAAATAACACAATGTTCTCGATACGGATTACTCCACTATATAAACAGAGGCATTACAGCTAACAGTTCAATATTAAGTAAAGTATCTACACTGCGAGAAAATATGATTCAAATAAATTTGTAAAGTGAAATAATAATTTGTTATAATTTGTGATAATTGTTTGGTTAATCGCTCGGCCACATCTCTGCAAAAACGCCTTCTAGTTCTTGTCCATATTACTATGTATTAACTTTAACATTCATTTCGGATACCATCATTTCTGAATCTGTCTCTGAGTGAATTTGTGATAGTACTTAAGATCTTCATTTCTGTTGTTCTCATAAGTTGTTTAATTTACTTTCAATTAACATGAACTAATGACGTCATGAAGGCATCCAGATATTGATGCAATCTTGTTGGTTTGACAGTGAACTTTTGCAATGGCATCTCGATAGCTGCATGTTTCTGCATTCAAGTAAATTATTGTTTGTTTGGCTATAACAATTGATTGCGTTTTCATGATAGATATCAACATGTATAACCTTTCAGTATCTTGTTTAAATGCAAATAAAAGACATTGCAAATCGTACTCATTTTCTGGAATGAGAATATCCGTGTAACAAATGATACTGATCAGTTGGTTTCCCATTCCATAACCAATGCCAGTACAATTTGTTATCAGTATAAGACCTGTTATGGTATGCTGGATGTTAGCTTCTTCAAAAATGCTTATAACATTGTCAAGTTAGATGCAGTCGAAAGCTTGTACAAGATCGACAAAGTGCATGAAAATTGATGGAATTTTCTACAATCGTGATATGAATATCGAATCAATAGTAGATCTGTTTATCGTAAATCTCAGTTTTTGACGTGATTTCATCGCCAATAATTTTAGTGAAGAGTTTCTGAACAGAACTTAATAAAATGATATCAAGATAGTTTCTCGAATCAGTTTTACTGCCCTTTTTAAATATAGGTATTGTTGCATTAGTTCTCCAATCTGTGGGTATTTCTTCAGTTTAACAATCTCTTCTATTAGGTTTGAAATATCATCAATACCGTGAGATTATCTATTTTGCAATGTATTGATTGCTTATTCAATCAGATGTTGGTTGACATAAAAATTGTTATCTTGAACTTTATGCCTCGCATGCTTAAATGAAACTCTTCTGTGTTGGTAAATAAATTCTGGAAATGCGTAGGTGTATTCATTTACAGGTTTCTTTCTATTTATGAGGCAGTTCCTAATTTTTATTTTGTCCACCATGTCTTTACTAAAACAGTTCCAGTATTCGTTTCTAATTTGTGTTATTTTGGCATCAATTCTGTTTCAAATAAGTTTATATACTCTGTATTCTACTGTGGTTGTTAAGCTTTTTTAGACGTTGGTTATGCTGTTTAGTTATGTTGTACGGTTGTAAAGTATTGTAAAGTAACGTCTAATTATTGTTAGTGGTTATAAATGTTTTTATGTTATTAATTTTATATTATAAAAGTTATTTATTTTGTATAATATATTATTTATAACACTCAATATTGGTGGGCTATCTCCTGTGGTCAACGATCGATCGCTCTGTTGATGATCCGTCGCGATGATGATGCTGTTGATGTGGCCGTTAATGATAATTGGAGCTGTTTTTTATTTTTTTATAAAGTAAAATCAATTTTTACCCTTGTTTTTGGCCAAAGTTGATTTTCACTTTTTTTTTAGAACCTAAATTAATTATCAACAAAATTGATTTTCACTTTTTATTTTTTTTTTTAAAACCAAAATTAATTATCACTTTTTGTTGTTTAACCAAAATTAATTTTCGAATTAATTTTCTCTTTCAGCTATCGATTTCCAGGCTGTTTTAAAACTTGAACATTATTTAAATTCGTTTAAGGACTACAGAATTCTAAAAAATGCAAATACTAACAAAAACATTGTGGTTCTGATGTTATTTCGGTGTAAATGTGTACCTTCTCACTCTCTGCCGCTTCACTACACTCCCTACAATCTGGTCATTTCCTATCTGCATGGGAGATTCCAACCTTCAGCCTATTTCTAAAAAGGGTTTAAAATCTGGTATTTACAATTACAAACCTATAACAATTACTTCAATTTTACCTAAAATCCAATAAATTATAAATTTGATCTATCTGACTGAAATTAGGAGTAGAAACGCTTGCACATATTTGGTGAGACTTGGGTGCTTGTACTCAATCTACTTACAAGGTTTTTGACAGAGTTTGGCAATAGGAATTATTATCCAAACTGGCCTCTCTTATGGTATTGAATGAATTGAGTTCATGGATTTAAAATTTTTTGAAGGGTCGCTCAATTCGAATTATTCTCGATGACGTCACTTTTAATTGTTTCCAATTTGATGCGGGTGCTTCTCGGGGATCCGTATTGTTTGTTACACAATTTTTAATGATTTTAATGACCTTACGTTAACTGCGTGCCCAATCTACAGCTTCGCACTCTGCACGCTTGGATTTCTGCGTTGTTGTAAGAAATATTTTAATTACAAAAATATTGCCATTATATATAAGGTATATTTAAGGCCTTTAAGGAGCACGACTCGCATATTCATACTGGAATTCTGGCGACCACCCGTTACTTTCGCGACAGAATTCAGAGACGAAACTATCGATTTATATGTGATAAATAAATCAGTGGTCATATAGGCGCAATGTTGATGCGATAATACTGTGGATATTATCATAGAAATTGTTGTGCTGAAATTACCAGCATTATGCCCAATACTACTCCCACTTAAGATACGACTTGCACGATTTTCGTGTTTATTGCTGAATTTACATTTGGTCGCACGCTTAAATTTCGGAATTTTACGGACCCCAGTCATTTAACTCAGATGTTTACAAATTCTTGTGTTCATCCATCGTTATCAATCAATAAAAAGTTAATTTCTATTTTAAGCATTGGATACTCTCATCCCCTAACGAATGACTTTAATAAAAAAAAATAATAAAAAAAAAAAATTGAAGTTCTTATTCTCATTTTATTTTTTGAATCAATTAACCGATTCCGTAACCATGATCCATTTGACTCGACTCTTTAGAAAACAATAGGATTTACCCGTAGATAATCCTTACACTCATTGTTAATCCTTACGCTCAGATGTTTTTCAGTCGCCTGATCGATTTCTTTATTGAACACCTTCAGCCGACAATAATCTTCAATAATCTAACGTGACAAATGTGTGCAAATATTCTGATTTTTAGACCCTGGGAACAAAGTTCCAAGGGTCTATTGTATTTGATTCCGTTCATTTAACGCCAAAAAATAAA